>CAUYQV010160827.1:0-12495 GCA_963574575.1 Galagoides demidoff
TGTGTTGATACAATGATTAAGCAAATGACATGAAATTTATGTTAACCAGCTTGATGAAAGTGTTTCAAATTGTATATGAAAACAGCACAATGTACCCCATGTTTGCATTAATGTATACAGATATCAATTAATAAAAAAAAAGTTAAATTATCAATAAATTCCCATTTGTAATTGAAAAAAAAAAAAGAAGAAGAATAAAACTGGTCTTTCATTGAAGTTTGAGAAGTGTTGGCCTGCAAAGCTATTTGTTAGATGTTCATAACTCTTGATATAGTTTAGGGGGTCCAGAATTTCCAAATACCTGAGTTAAACTGTCAGAGAAGTTCAGAAATGAAAAATAATTCAGTGAAATGTTTATTTTCAGGGAAAATGAAAATTTAAAACCACAAGAATGAAAAGAGGCCAGCCATGGTAGCTCTTGCCTGTAATCCTAGCACTCTGAGAGGCTGAGGCAGGTGGATCGCCTATGCTCAGGAGTTAGAGACCAGCCTGACCAAGAGTAAGACCCTGTCTCTACTAAAAGTAGAAAAACTACGTGGGTGTTGTGGTGGGCACCTGTAGTCCCAGCTACTCTGGAGGCTGATGCCAGAGGATTGCTTGAGCCTCAGAGTTTGAGGTTGCTGTGAGCTACGATGCCACAACACTTTACCCAGGGCAACAGAGTGAGACTCTGTCTCAAAAAAAAAAAAAAGTAAATAAATATTCTGAGTTGGTCTAGTGTTTTCCTTACTTGTGGGAATTGTTAGGGAGTACAGATATGCTTTTGTATTATACTGTACGTAAAATGAGCTATGTGCAGGGAAAAGCAATGGCAACCTTGTCTGCAATAACAAAAGCCCAGAACCCTACATGCTATCAATAGGGTCTGGTTAAACCCAGTGTAACATTTTTACGCAACAAAATATTTAGTAGTTGTTAGAAAGACATATTCTACCTGTTCAATAATGGCAAGATCTCCAATATATATTAAGCTTAAAAAAATGTCAGGGTGCAACACAATATATGGTATGATACCATTTGTGTCAAGGTAAACACACACACGTGAGTTTTTATTTTTATTTATTTATTTACTGAGATGGAGTCTTACTCAGTCACCCTGGGTAGAGTGATGTGGCATCATAGCTCACAGCAACCTCAAACTCTTGGGTTCACATGATCCTTTTGCCTCAGCCTCCCACATAGCTGGGATTATAGGTGCCTACCACAAAGCCTGGATAGGTTTTAGCAGAAACAGGATCTTGCTGTTGTTTGGGCTGGTCTCGAACCCTGAGCTCAAGGGATTCACCTGCCTTGGCCTCCCAGAGTGTTGGGATCACAGGTATGAGCCTTTACCCCTGGACGCATGCAAGTTTTTAAATGAATGGATTGCATTGGGAAGGACAGAGTAGTTGCCCCCAGTGAGTAGGTACCTGGTGTATAGAGGGCAAATTTATCTCATTTTTCACCTTCACCATTTTCTACCTTTTGAATTTTATATTATATGCAAGTAGCGTCTATTCCCATATTAAAAATTAATAATTAAGAAATCACAAAAATGAAAAATAAATTGCTCACGCTCAATGATACCCATAAACTGAAAAGACATTTGCCTTTAAATCTCCGTGCAGGGTCTGGCACACTGCCCTACGTTCAATATTGAATTGCTGAACTAAAAATAATAGCTCATATGGAATTTAACAATATGCCCCCCAAAAGGATCATTCAATATTTATAATTTAAACTTGATATGTTTTCAAAGAACTGAATCATTTGAGCCAAAATGAATAAACTACATTAGGAAAACAGATGAAATTTCTACAGCTGCTGAAAGACTCTAGAATCAACTTCAGAATCATATGCTTCCTGGAAAAGAATAATTTACCCTGATAAATTTAATCAGGGAGTTAAGAAAATTATGCACTTACAATTACATTGTATTCTGATCAGGGAATATAGAAATTAGATAGTAGCCATGGACTGCTCATTCATCTTTCATTAATTTGACCCAAATCCACAGATTCAGCAGGGCTATGCCATGTTTACTCAAATACAATCAGAGGGAATAACATCGTATTGCTAGAAAATGAAGGTAATAGTAGGAAATAATTGGAAGTCAGATATTAGGATCTCCCTGAGAAAAGTGTAGAACTGTGCTATTCAGAATCTAAGGCATAGAAAATAACCACAAGACTGTTACAGGTAACACAATAAAGATTAGTGGGAGGCTATTTCTCTGTTCTTTTCTGCCAGATAGATAGCCTGACGCATCTTAGTTACATAGTAACGATTCTTGATCTCAGTAATATTGTGTTTGTTCTTTGGTGTTAATTCTCTTCGGTCTTCTCACATTCCTCAAATAAATTCAGATTTGTTAGATATTCTCAAGGTTCTCCTAAGAGGTTCGATTTTTTCTTCCAGCTAAATTGCTTATTTATCCAGTCAGTCATTCCCTTTAGGGAGCAGTAAGAGTGTCCAACAACAGTTTTCATGTCATTCTTTACCCCCACTCCTAATCTTTTAAACGTGTTGCTTCCTTTCATTCAATTCCCATAATGAGGAAATAACATTAGGTCACTTTAAAAAGAATGAAGTGGGGTCATCTTCATCTAAAAATTACTCCTCTTCACCTAAAGACAAGGTTTCAAAACAGATGGGCTAACCCCAAGCGTGTGATGTGAACCCCAGCACAAATAACTCAAGAGAAGTGAACATTTTAATGGGAAAACTCCTTACTCAAGCAAGCTCACTCTGCTCGCCCATTCTCTTCGAGGAAGCCCTTCCAACACGGAGGAGACTCCTGCTTCAGGATTGAGTGGATGGCATCATCTGTCAGGGGAGTACAAACTGATCTCTCCAGACCCCCCAAATCCCAGGTACGTAGGAAAGTGACAGAGATAGGAGAAAGCTTATTTCAAAAGGAGATTTTTTAATCCCTGAGGTGTTTAATGCATATCATCTATTTATAATACCGATAACCTTAAGAGAAAGCCACCCTCCAGGAAAAGGGTTTTTGCCTCCACTACTTCTCACCGCCCTCCCATAGCTCAGCCTTTTGGATATTGATTATTTCGG
The DNA here is from genome assembly GCA_963574575.1 of Galagoides demidoff. Lineage (NCBI taxonomy): Eukaryota > Metazoa > Chordata > Mammalia > Primates > Galagidae > Galagoides > Galagoides demidoff. Next base: position 3,052 of record CAUYQV010160827.1, read on the forward strand.
CGGGGTCCAGTGACTCATGCCTGTAATCCTTGCACTTTGGGAGGCTGAGGCAGGTGGATTGCTTAAGCAAATTAGACTCATCTTTACTAAGAATAGAAAAATTAGCCAAGCATCATGGTGGCACCTGTTATCACAGCTACTGATAACTGAGGGTTTGAGGCAAGAGACTCGCTTGAACCAGGAGTTAGAGGTTGTTGTGAAGTAGGCTGATATGACAGTACTCTGGCCTAGGGCAAAAGTGGCACTCTGTCTCAAATAAATAAATAATCATTTTAACCTGATTCCACTTAAATAAAAATGCCTGGTAATGTCAGCCCTCTGTAGTCATAGGTTCTGCATCTATGAATTCTATCAACCAAGGATCAAACATTTACAAACCCGGGCTGGGTGTGGTAGCTCAGGACCGTAATCCCAGCATGATGGAGGCGAAGGAAGGAGGATCAAGAGGCCAGGAGTTTGAAACTAGCCTGGGCAACATAGCAAACCCCATTTCTACCAAAAATATTTTTTAATTAGCTGGGTGTAGTAGCACGTCTATAGTCCCAGCTACTTGAGAGACTGAGGCAGGAGGACTGCTTGAATCCAAGGATTTAAGGCTGCAGTAAGCTCTGATCACACCACTCACTACACTACAGCCTGGGTGACAGTGCAAGATCCTGTCTCAAAGAAGGAAAGAAAAATTTTAGGAAGGAAGGACTATTCAAAAAACAAAGAATGGTTGCATCTGTACAGACCTTTTTTCTTGTCATTATTCCCTAAACAATGCAGTACAACAACATTTACGTTATATTCTATATTATAAGTAATCTAGAGGTGATTCAAGGCATAAAGGAGGACATTCATAGGTTATATGCAAAACTATACCATTTTATACAAGGGACTGGTGCACTCGTGGATTTTGATTTCCATGAGGGATCTTGCTATGTAACAAATGATTTCCCCAAACTTAGTGCCTTAAAGCTACCCCTCTAAAAATTCAGTGGCTTAAAATACTACTTGTTATTTCTCATAAGGCTATCAGTCATGTGGTCAGCTAATCTTAGCTCATGAATCTGTGGACATCTGTGGATCAGAGGGGCTGGCTGGCTTAGGATGGTCCTTGCTGAAATGGCCTGGCTTTACTCTGTCACTAATATCCCCCCAATAGACTAACCCAGGCTATTTTCACGGCAGCTACAGGGTCCAAAAAAGGGGGGAGGAAATGCCCAAGTGCTTCTTCAACTTTCTACTCTGTCAAATTTGTATTGTCCCATTGGCTAAAGTCACATCACCAAGTGCAGAAGGGCACTAGCAAAGGGCTTGGATACAGGGAGGTGTGAAAAGTTGGGTCCATCTATGTAATCAACCTATCACGCCAGGTGAGTAATACGGGGTGGTATGCTCTGAAAGCCCCCAAATGACCCCAGCCCTAGACTTTATTCTCCAATAATGTTCTGGCTACAGAGCTGACCAGCCTGGGCCAGCTGATTAGCCTGGGCTTGTTGAGTGTGGTGTGATTGGCTGGAGTCATAGGGGAGATGATTTCCTATTAGACCAAGACTACTAACTGGAGACCAAGAGCAAGACCCTTCCTCCCAGCAGCTGGGGAGAGATAACCACTAGTCAGACTAGGAAGCAGTCCTCCAAATGGGGAGGAAATAGCACCCGGAGGGGTGGGAAGAGAACAAGGAGGATAGCCTCAAGTTGTAGTGCATCATGTGTGAAACTCAAATTCCTTCTGGTCAGACCCTAGGAAACCTGCCAAGTTTTTCACCTGAGGGTGGCTGTAATGAATTGAATTCAGGCTTAACCTCCAGAAAAGGTATAGAGGGTACAGAGAAGTTATACTTAACGAGCAAGTCACAGTTGCAGAAAGCTTTTCCCTGCTGACATTCAGGGCAGGATAAAGGAGCTGCTGCAGCGAATAAGAGAAGAAATCAAGGCACAAGGACAGGCCTGTCCAGGAGATGTGACAACAGCATAGTGAAGGACAGGGCTAGGAGGCAACTGGGAGGAATGGTTGTGAGCACAAAACCCACAATGGTCCAGAAGGCATGTGGAGGCTGGAGTTTCAGCAACTTATGTAGCTGGTAATGAATGAAGAAACACTAGACAAGTGTTTCTGAAACAATCTGTGAAAAGGGATGTTTCTTGTATTTCTAAACTGTTGCAGGCTCAAACTTTTATTTTATTTTTTTTTTTTTGAGACGGAGCCTCAAGCTATCCCCCTAGGTGGAGTGCCATGGCATCACAGCTCATAGCAACCTCCAACTCCTGGGCTCAAGCGAGTCTCCTGCCTCTGCCTCCCAAGTAGCTGGGACCACAGGCGCCCGCCACAACGCCCGGCCATTTTTTGGTTGCAGCCGTCATTGTTGTTTGTCAGGCCCGGGCTGGGGATTCGAACCCGCCACCTTAGGTGTACGTGGCTGGCGCCTTAGCCGATTGAGCCACAGGCGCTGAGCCAATAGACTTTATTTTTTAAAGGAGTTTTAGGTTCATAGCAAAATTGAGCAGAAACTGCAAAGATCTCTCATATGTCCCCTCCCCCACACACATCCTCCCCCACTGTCCGGGCTCCTACAACAGTGCAGACCCCTGAGCCGAGATGGATACATCATATCACTCAGAGCCCATGGTTGACATCAGGGTCATATGTCAACCTTGGTGCACGTTTTGCAAATGTGAACGAATGTGTGGTGACACGAGTCTGCGGTGATAGTTGATACAGAGCAGTTTCACTGCCCTAAAAATCCCCTGTGCTCTGTGGATCCATCCCTCCCTCTCCACCACCCCCTGGGGGCGGCTGATGTTTTTCTTATCTCCATACTTTGTGCCTTTTATTCAGATAGTTGGACCCACATGGTAAGTAACTTTGGCAGACTGGCTTCTTTCACTCAGTAACGAGCATTCAAGGTTACTCCATGTCTTCTCATGCCTCAGGAGCTCATTTCTTTTTAGCTCTGAATAGTGCTCTGTCATCCAGACGTATCTTGGGTTATTCACCTGCTGAAAAGGCATCTCGATTGCTCCCAAGTTGTGGCAATTGTGAATAAAGCTGCCATCAGCATCTGTGTGCAGCTTTCTGGGTGGACACGAGCTTTCAGTTCATTTGGGTCTTTGCCAAGGAGCTTGATTGCCGATTGTACGGTAAAAATATGTTTACTTTAGTAAAAAGCTGCCAAACTGTCTTCAAAATAGCTGTGCCATTTGCATCCAGCAATGAATGAGAGCTCCCATTGCTCTGTGCACATTTATTAAAGCAACATTTATTTTTTATAGTATAAAATGTCTTTTTTATAGAAAACTTGAAAACCAAAAGGGAAAGATAAAGAATAAAATGAAAATCACTTGTGATCCCCTGACTCCTTCATCTACTCAGCAGTTAGATGCGAGTGTACTAGGTGGGCTGAGCTCCAGGGGCCCCCCTGTGGTGCGACCAGCACACAACTGTCCTCAAGTGACCCAGATTCACGGGGAGGAGATCGACTGGCCTCAATATGCAAATAAGCCATTGCTACAACCGTGGTGGAGTCTGGGAAGGGGACGTGCGCCAGGAGGAAAAGAAAGCAGGGGGTGGAGTGTGGGGGGCTGAGGTCCCCAGAAGAGTATGGGGAGCATTACGGACAAGGCCCTGGCAGATGTGGGAGCCTCGGCCACTCTGCACAAAATCCACATGTCTAACAGAATCGCACAGTTACCTGCTCTGGGTCTCTACTCAGGGAGACAGCGCTGGCATCAGCCATGACCCGGCAAGGTAGCTCCAAGTCTACACCCCAGAGTGTCTGATGAGAAGGGCTCCCCATCAAACCAGGACCCTCCAAACTGGAGAATTCTGAGAAAACTGGCATGGGGCCAGGGTGGGAGAGAATAGGGCAGAGAAAAAAGGAAGTGAGAGCTCGTGCACCTGCCCCGCAGGGATGGCAGCAGGCCCTGTGAGCACCAGCTGCCGGGTTCCTGAGGGCTCTGGCTCAGCCCAGACTATGCATCTGGAAAACCAATGCCATGCCACCCAGCCCTTCCTGCTCTGGTGCAATGTGACCTAAACCATGGAACAGCCATCTTCTCAGTGAGTCCCCTGCTGACAGGTGAGAGGCTGTGAGGATGATCTGACAGCCAGTCCTCATTCACACCTCAATTGCCTCTGCAGGTTGGTGCACCTGCTGGACAAAAGGGGGGCCCTTGGGGTATGATTTTGTGTTCCATATCCAGCTTAGTAATATACCCTTTTTCTGAATTTCATCATTCTGAGAAAAGAAAAGAGCTTTTATCTGAGGAATGTGAATCCTCTTAAGTTATCAGGCCCAGAGAGGAGTTAAAACATGAGCAAGTGGTCACACCCTGCTCTGCCCTCAAGCTGTGCACTGATTTCTGGAAATCAATTGCTATTGCCACAAGAAGCTATGACTTAACCCGATAATGTCACACAGGATACAATGACCCACACCCTAGAGCTTAATATTGTTGAGCCAATCACAAATCAATGTTTTCTCTGTAAGCCAATGAGAATTCCAGAGACGCAGTGTTGTTTCTGCTTGCCCCCTCTCCCCTCCCCCCCTTTTTTTTGCCTTAAAAAAAACTGCTTGTAACAAAGGCTGAAAGGAGCTCATATTTATGGTTACACAGGTCTGAGTATTCTGAGCAGCAACTTATTATTTTATGTCTCAGTCTTTTCCTTTTAGGTTGACAATTCTGTCTCATTTCTAAAGTGATAAGATGGTACTGCCCTTCATTTCTGCTCAGAGAGAACAATATCACACAGAAGTAAATGAGTTTTTAATTTTTTCTTTTTTTTTTGCAGTTTTTGGCAGGGGCTGGGTTTGAATCCGCCACCTCCGGTATATGGGGTGGGCACCCTACTCCTTGAGCCACAGGCGCAGCCCATAAATGAGTTTTTAAAAATTAAAGAAAAAGAAAAAGAGAGAAATGAATGAGTCAAGTGAAGAAAACATCTTTGAGGATGTGTCTCCAGCCACCTGCTTTGTAATGGGAATTTTTAAAGGAGACACAAGTCTGAAAATTAAATTCCTAGAAAAAGTGCTACATACCTATTGCTGAATATCCCTACAGTCAGCTTCAAAACGCTTCCCTAGGGGAGCTATGCACCCATGTCTGTAGTGCCTAATCCACCCTTTAAAGCAATTTTGGAATTCTTTTTCTGGAATGGCCATCAGAGCTATCGTCCTACAGCACACAAAACCCCACAATAATTAATGAATGCCACTCGGCAAGATACTGTCACATGTTGACATGAACACAGCTGTGAGTCACTGATATACAAAGGTTGTGAAACCTTATCAAGTTGTTTGTACAGTGCTGCCCGTGTACATGCACAGTGACAAGTTTGCAAAGGTAATTGTCAGACCTATGCCAGCAGCTCTGATACTCATTCCAGAAAAAGAGTTCCAAAATTGCTCTGAAGGGGGTACTAAGCACTGGTGCTGATGCACAGCTTCTCAAGGGGAGTAGAGGTAACCAAAGAGGTATGTAGCACTTTTTCTTTTCTTTTTCTTTTTTTTTTTGAGATGGAGCCTCAAGCTATCCCCCTGGGTAGAGTGCCATGGCATCACAGCTCATAGCAACCTCCAACTCCTGGGCTCAAGCGAGTCTCCTGCCTCTGCCTCCCAAGTGGCTGGGACCATAGGCGCCTGCCACAACGCCCGGCCATTTTTTGGTTGCAGCCATCATTGTTGTTTGGTGGGCCCAGGCTGGGGATTTGAACCTGCCACCTTAGGTGTACATGGCTGGCGCCTTAGCCGATTGAGCCACAGGCGCCGAGCCTGTAGCACTTTTTCTAGGATGAGTTCATGATATTCATTGTCATACCTTGTAGATACTGTAGGGGGAGCATTTTTCCACCCTCCACAGCAAACCTTAACATCTGTAGTGTTGGTAGTAATGTCCCCTCTTTCATTCCTAATTTGAGCCTTACTTTTTTTCTTTGTCTAGCAAAAGGCTGTCAATGTTGTCAATATATATTTTTTAAAGTCAAATTTTGGTTTCGTTGATTACTCTAGTTTGTCTATTCTCTTTTCACATTTATTTTCCAGTCAAATCTGTATATATTTTCTTTTACTTTCTTCTGCTTGCATCAGTTTAGTTTGCTTTTCCTTTTCAAGTTCTTTAAGTTTCTCAAGATTTCTTCTTTCCTGATATAAACATCAAGTTTTGGTAAATTGTGTTTTATTTTTCATTGATCTCAAAGTATTTCCTCATTTCCCCTATGATTTCTTCTTTGAGCCATACTGGTAATTTAGTCTTATATTACTTAACTTCCTAATATTTGTGAATTTCACAAATTTCTTCTTGTTACTGATTTCTAATTTTATTCCCCTGTGGTTGTAGAAGATATTTCATGTGATTTCAGTCCTTTTAAATTTATTGAGACTTATTTTATGGCCTAATATATGGTCTAATCTGAAAGATGTTCCATGTGCAATTGAAAAGAATGTGCAGGCTCAGCGCCTGTGGCTCAAGTGGCTAAGGTGCCAGCCACATACACCTAAGGTGGAGGGTTCGAATCCAGCCCAGACCCGCCAAACAATGATGGCTGCAACCAAAAAAATAGCTGGGCTTTGTGGCAGGCGCCTGTGGTCCCAGCTACTTGGGAGGCTGAGGCGGGTTAGGGTTAGGGTTAGGGTTAGGCAGGAGACTCGCTTGAGCCCAGGAGTTGGAGGTTGCTGTGAGTTGTGATATCATGGCACTCTACCCAGGGTGACAGCTTGAGGCACTGTCTAAAAAAAAAAAAAAAAAAGAAAGAAAGAAAAAGAAAAGAATGTGCAGTCTGCTAGTGGGTTATAGGGGTTATAGGGATCACCCTGCCCTTTTCCCTTCGATTAGTTAACTGAAAGATCAACTCACAATTATGGTAGATTAATAAGAGAAAGATTTGTTTCCAAATACCATGTGCTTGGGGGGGAGGGATAGAATGATTACCCAAGGTTTCATTGATGGTCAGACTTTTATAGATGCCTTTTGGAAAGGAGAGGGAAGAATGTGGAAAGTATTGGTGCAGCAAGTGGTTCCTCAATCTGTTGGGGAAACAGATTGATTTGTAGATTAACCTGAGAGATGCATCTCATGCTTCAAATGACCTTGGGGCCAGGTCTGTTAGCATGTAATAAGGAAGTCAGCAGCCCCTTCTGATTCTAAATCAGATTACTCAGGTTTTCTGTAGATAGAGGAAAGGCCTTTTCCAATATTTCCTGATTATGAATGGGCTTTACTTCAAAATATTCTTTATACCAAGGAATGATATTTTGGGGTGAAATTTCCTTAGCTCCTCAGGATGGAGCATTGTCCAGATGTCTGTTAGGTATGTTTTGTTTACAGTGTTGTTTGACTCTTATTTCCTTGTTGATCTTCTGAAAGTGACCTCTTGAACTCCATGACTATTATTCTTGAATTCTTTATTTCTCCCTCAATCTGTCAATTCTGTTTGATATATTTAGGGGCTTTGGGCTAGGTGCACATGTAATTGTTATATATTGGTAATGAGTTGAATTTTTATCATTACAAAACATCCTACTTTGTCTCTAGTAACAATTTTTGTCCTAAAGTCTATTTTGCCTGATATTAGGGTAGCTCTTATTTGGATAATTTAAGAGCTCCAGCTCTTATTTAGGTACTGTTTGCATGGTTTACCATTTTCTATCCATTTACTTTCAACACATGTTTTCTTAAATCTAAAGTGTGTTTCTTGAAACAACATTTACTTGAATCATGTCTTTATAACCATTCTACCAATCTTTCCCTTTTTTTTTTTTTTTGAGACAGAGCCTCAAGCTATCCCCCTGGGTACAGTGCCATGGCATCACAGCTCATGGCAACCTCCAACTCCTGGGCTCAAGCGAGTCTCCTGTCTCTGCCTCCCAAGTAGCTGGGACCACAGGCACACACCACAATGCCCAGCCATTTTTTGGTTGCAGCCATCATTGTTGTTTGGTGGGCCTGGGCTGGGGATTCGAACCTGCCACCTTAGGTGTACGTGGCTGGCGCCTTAGCCGATTGAGCCACAGGCGCCGAGCCCAACCTTTCCCTTTTAATTGGACTATTTAACCCATTTACATTTAATGTAATTAATTACTGCTGAATAGGATTATCTGTCATTGTACCACTTGTTTTGTACATGTCTCATGTCTTCTTATTCCTCTAGTCCTCTATTACTCCTTCTTTTGTGTTAAATGTGTACAATTTGGTTCTTCTTAAGTGACTAAAAATTAGTCATTTCTTTCATTTTGTGTGTATGTGTGTGTGTTTACAGATAGGGTCTTGCTCTGTTGCCTAGGCTGAAGCACTGTGGTGTAATCACAGCTCAGGCTTGTAATCCAAGCACTGTGGGAGGCCAAGGTGAGTGGATTGCCTGAGCTCACAGGTTTGAGACCAACTTGAGCAAGAGTGAGACCCTTTCTCTAAAAAAAGAAAAAATATCCGGGCGTTGGTGGAACCTGTAGTCCCAGCTACTCAAGGAGGCTGAGACAAGAAAATTGCTTGAGCCCAAATTTGAGGTTGCTGTGAGCTATGACACCACAGTACTCTGCCAAGGATGACAAAATTAGACTCTTGTCTCAAAAAGAAAAAAAAAACCCTCAGAAAAATGAGCTGTATGTGGTGGCATGTAGTTGGAGTCCCGACTACTGTGGAGGCTGAGACAGGAGGATCTTGAGGCCAGGTGTTCGAGGTTGCAATGAGCTATGATGACACCACTGCACTCTAGCCCAGTGATAGAGAGAGACAATGTCTCAAGGAAAAAACAAAACAAAACAACAAACCCAGATAATTTTTTAATTTTTTTGATAATTTAAAATCATATAATATGACAACTTTGTAAATCAGATTCCTGTACTCCCTCCTGCCAAGGTTTGTTGCTGTTTGCTTGTTCAGTGACTTTCCTGAACTATTATGTAAAATTTGCATTCTTTTTTTAATGTGGCCACTGAAATATCCTTTCAGTCAGCCTAATGGTCAGCTAACAATTGGACAGAAATCTCTTTAGGTGCCTGGAAACAATATGTCTCCCAGTCTCTGCCAAGGGCTTCACCAATCCCATCTGTGTGGGGTCTCAAGGTTGGCCAGAGGTGAAAGCTCAGGTTCTTCTGAGTCTGAGCACAGCCCTGTTCACAGCCTTCTAGAGTCCCAGAAATATATTACAGCTTTTTTAAAAATTAAATCATGGTTGTATACATTAATGCAATCATGGGGTACAGTGTGGTGTTGTTTTCATATACGAATACAATTTGAAATATTTTCATCAAACTAGTTAACATAGCCTTCATGTTTATATTCTACTACACCTTTTTTTTTTTTTTTTTTTTTTTTTTAGAGATGGAGTCTCACTTTGTCACCCTTGGTAGAGTGCCATAGTGTCACAGCTCACAGCAACCTCCAACTCTTGGGTTAAACGATTCTTTTGCCTCGGCCTCCCAAGTAGCTGGGATTATAGGCACCCGCCACAATGCCCAGCTATTT
>CAUYQV010160829.1:0-13975 GCA_963574575.1 Galagoides demidoff
GGACCACAGGCGCCCGCCACAACGCCCGGCCATTTTTTGGTTGTAGCCATCATTGTTGTTTGGCGGGCCCAGGCTGGGGATTTGAACCCGCCACCTTAGGTGTACGTGGCTGGCGCCTTAGCCGATTGAGCCACAGGCGCCGAGCCAATATTTAATCTTAAAGGTCACCAGTCTCTTAGCTTTAAACATCTGTGACTAAATAGAATACAAAGAAATAAACGAAACTGTGTAACAATGGATCTGATGGATTTTTCCATAGGGTAAATTATAACAACACTTTCTACTTAGTGATAATACTATCAACAACATTGATTATTATTTATTATTTCACTTTAAGGCTACAGTGAGCTGTAGTTGTGCCACTAAACTCTAGTTCAGACAACAGAGAGAGACCCTGTACCAAAAAAAAAAAAAGGAAAATAAAACAGAAAAACAAAAAGCCCCATCAAATAAATCCTAGGAAGCTACAACAGGGTGTGGCATAAGGAACATGACAGTCTAGGTGGTCAAAAAGAGCACCTTTAAAACAGCAGTGTCCAATTTGAGCCCTTCCTCACAGAAGATGAGCAGGAATTACTGAGGTGAAGCTAGGGAACTACACAGAAGGACGAATTGAGAAAAAAACACTAATCTACAGTTCGTGAAAAGTAAATAATCACAGGAAATCTCTCAAGAAGCCTTGTTCATTTAGAGTTTTCTCTAAAACTGAGACCTATGCAGCACGTGGCACAAGGGAAGCCCAACTTTATTACCTAGTGAGTTTTATTTCACCTAATCTAATATAGAATAATCTACTCAGAACTCATATCCATAAGGCGGATCTCAAGGTAAAAAGATCCTTAGGGGACGGGTGCAGTGGCTCAAGCCTATAATCCTAGCACCCTGGGAGGCCAAGGTAGGTGGATTGCTTGAGGTCTCCAGTACAATATTATCCTAAGCAAAAACTGAGACTCCATCTCTACTAAAAATAGAAAAAAAACTGAGGCAAGAAGATTGCTCGAGCCCAAGAGTTGGGGGTTGCTGTGAGCTATGACACCACAGCATTCTACCAAGGGCAACAAAGTGAGAATCTGTCTTAAAAAAAAAGGAAGACAATTGATGCTAGTACATGGTGTGGAACGGGGGGTGGGGGTGGGGGGGGTGGAGAGAGGGAACAAGGGAAGGGGTGGGGATACATGGTGTGTGACACATCTCTTTGGGACAGGACACAATTACAAGAGGGACTTGACCTAACAAATGCAAGCAGTTCTTTGTACCCTCAATGATTCCCCAATAAAAACCAGAATCAAGAATTAGGAAGAGGATTAAGGTTCACATGTAAGATAAAAACATTTCTTTTTAGCTCTAGGCAATGCTTCATTGATCTTAAGTAGACGAACATTCATTTGTACAATGTAGATAACATTTTTTTTGAAACAATTTTTGCAATTTAAAAAAGGATATAAAATTCACAAGAGCCTTCATTTTAAGTATGCAATTCAGTGGCTTTTGGTATATTGCACAACTTTCTCATCACCATTATCTAATTCTAGAACACTTCCATCACCTGCAAAAGAAACCCTGTACCTGTTAGCAGTTATTGCCCATTCACTTCTTCTGTCTCTATGGATTGGTCTATACTGGACATTTCCATAGATACCTTAGTATTCAATTTTATATTCATCTGATATATTTTTAATTAAGAATTATTACACTTACATCTTCAGATTTCAGCACTTCAGCCCTTTCCACATAGACCAGCTGGCAAACATCATCTTCTATTGAGTTGAACTGGCGGCCATTGCATGCTATATAAAAACTATCCGCATCAGCCTATATACATCAATGGCAAAAAGGAAAAAAAATTAAAGATAGATATCCTCAAAATTTGCTCTGTATTTAAGATGCAAGGTTTCATTTACTCTCATCAGCTTTTAAAACATATAATTAAGAAAGAAAGCAACTGCTGAAAATAATATCTACCTTTGCAGGCTGGTTGCCTAATTGCATTCCACAGGTCAAGATCCTATTAAACATATCTATGTTTCCTGGGCTATCCTGAGAGATTTTACTTGAATTGGCAGAAGGTACAAGAATGCAATAACGTGAAAGCTAATACCATTTTAATATTCAACCAGCAATGGTCAACATTTCCATTAACAATAGTTTTTTTCCCTCTAGTCATCACTTGTAAAGCAGCTAAAAGTAAAGTAAACACTCATTTGCAAAGCTTGGGACCAAATTACAACTAATAAGTGTCATGAAAGAACTCTTTTGAAAAAATGCCACCATTTTTCCATATTTTTCCATTAGGAAAAAATAAAGACCAGTAGAACTGGTAGAGGATGAAAAACCATCTCCTCTTCAATAAGCCAAATAACAGTAATACAGGATAGATAAGGATCCTATCAGGAGGTTTGAAACCACCATCTGATACCAAAAGAAAAACTCTTAGTCAAGGTCAAGAGGATCCAGATGAACCAGCTTTTAAACTACTAATTGTCTCATTTCCCCCTGCAGTGGAAAAAGGATGGAGTAAGCCCTTGAGGGAAACAGCCAATTTTCTGAGGCAGCAGGGAGGCCAACACTTGTCTGGATTTCACTCTCACACGGGCATTAGCTCAAACATAGGAAGTTGTGTGCTTTGGTCCTACCAACAGTGACAAGCTGCTTCTGGACAGGATTCTGCAAAAGGAAATGCTACACTGTCAACCCCCCGGAAGAGACTCAAGGCTGTACCAGGCAAAAATAGTCCTGCCTGTCTCATGGGGTTCTGAATCTCACTGCCATAATAAGCTTCTCATTAGCTTTTAATTCTCCTTCAATGATGTAATTCAATTATAGATTCTGGATTATTTATGGTTACTTACTATAACCAGCTGAGCTAAGCAATTGAGGAAGAATGGTCAATTCTGAATATAGTTTTATTTTGGTGGGGAGGGGAGAAGGCTGGCAGGGAAGAGCTTTCCTTAGGAGACAATAGTGCATTTTAACTTCAAAATGTTTAAAACCAGTAGTTGGCTTTTTAAGTCTCTCTTGTACTAGGAAGATCCAACTTAAGATGGCTTCCCCATTCTTTGAGAGCAATGGTTTTTTCTTGAGATGCTTCTGGATAAGTAAGCAGCACAGTGAGCACAGAGCACAGGGATTCACACAGTGAGGGAGGTGACTGCCTGCAAGTCAGGGCCTCATCTCAGCTCTTTAGGGCCTCAAGCACTACCAAGAGCTGTATACAGAGCTCTGAAAATGCCAAGAGACCAGGCCTCCTCAGAGAAAGGAACAGACATGTGATCAAACCCACTCAATACCAGACAAATTATTTCTTTCCTGGGGGAAATCATTGATCTATACCAAAGAAGTGTACTTTTTGAAATGAGAACATCTATAGTTGAGATTTCTCAATTTTGAACACATTGGTCTCTTCTTGAAAATCTCAGCATTAGAAATGTAGCTTCACTTCTATTGGATGTTTACAGATATTTACTGAGCACCTAGTATATGCCAGGCACTGTGCTAGGAAAAGAGTAGGAAACAAAATTCACATGGTTCCTACTTCAACGCACCATCAAAATAATCAAAATACACAAAACAAAAGCTTGAAGCTAAGTGCAAAGAACATAGAAGAAACAACTCTTTAATTTAAAATTTTTACATTGTATGGAACCAAAACTTTATATTTTATTTATTTATTTTTTTGGAGACAAGAGTCTCACTATGTTGCCCTCAGTAGAGTGCCATGGCGTCACAGCTCACAGCAACCTAAAACTCTTGGGCTTAAGCAATTCTCTTGCCTCAGCCTCCCAAGTAGATGGGACTTTAGGTGCCCACCACAACACCTGGCTATTTTTTGTGATTGTTGTAGTTGTCATTGTTGTTTAGCAGGCCTGGGCCAGGTTCAAATTCGCCAGCCCTGGTCTATGTGGGCGGTACCCTACCCACTGAGCTACAGGCACCGAGCCTGAACCAAAACTTTAAAGAAATGCAGCTTTTTTTCCTAGTCTTTTAGGTTTTTTTTTTGGTTTAGTTTTTTGTTTTCTGCAGCTTTGGCCAGAGCCGGACTTGAACGCACCACCCCGGGTATATGCAGCTGGCACCCTACTCCTTGAGCCACAGGTGCCGCCTGTAGTCTTTTAGTTTTATTAGTTCTCTTCTAAGAATGAATTTAGAAAAAGATAAATTCATTATGTCCAAGGTTCCTTCACTGTCACAGTAATCAACTAATTCTGAGTACGTATTTTTTTTTTTTTGAGACAAATTGTCACCTTTGGTAGAGTGCTATATCTCACAGCAACCTCAAACTCTTGGACTAAACCAGTTCTCTTGCCTCAGTCTCCCAAGTAGCTGGGACTACAGGCGCCTGCCACAACACACAGCTATTTTTAGAGACAAGGTCTCACTCTGACTCAGGTTTGTCTCAAAACTATGAACTCAGGCAATCCCCCTGCTTTGGCCTCAAGTGCTGGGATTATAGGCATGAGCCACTGTGCCTGGTCTGCGTACATATTTTTACTTCTCAAAAGAGGGGTCTTCTAAGCTGTCTTAACTAAGCATGCAAGTGAAAAACAAGCCAACATACTCTATGGAGAGGTTGTCTGTTCTCTGTTCTTTTTTTTTTTTTTTTTTAGACAGAGCCTCAAGCTGTCACCCTGGGTAGAGTGCCATGGCTTCACTGCTCACAGCAACCTCCAACTCCTGGGCTGAAGCGAGTCTCCTGCCTCAGCCTCCCAAGTAGCTGGGACCACAGGCGCCCGCCACAATGCCCAGCTATTTTTTTTTTTTTGGTTGCAGCCATTATTGTTGTTTAGTGGGCCCGGGCTGGATTCGAACCTGCCACCTTAGGTGTATGTGGCTGGCGCCTTATCCGCTTGAGCCACAGGTGCCGAGCCATTTTTTTTTTTTTGAAACAGAGTCTCACTATGTCACCCTTAGTAGAGTGCTGTGGTATCACAGCTCACAGCAACATCAAACTCTTGGGCTTAAGCGATTCTCTTCCCTCAGCCTCCCAGGTAGCTGGGACTACAGGCGCTCACCACAACACCCGACTATTTTTTTGTTGCAGTTGTTTAGCTGGCCTGGTGGGGTTTGAACCTGCCACCTCCGTGTATGTGGCTGGCACCCTAGCCCCTGAGCTACAGGCGCTGAGCCTAGGTCATAATCTCCTTATCCATTCATCCATCACTGGACACTGGGTCCCTTCTGCCTTTTTGGTTACTATTAATAGTGCTATGAACACAGGTGTACAAATACACAAATCTGCTCTAGTCCCTGCTTTTGATACTTTTGGATATATACCTACAAGTGGAATTTCTGAATCATGTAGTAATTCTGTGTTTAATATTCTGAAAAACTGCTATACTCTTTTTCATAGTGACTGCATTATTTTATTAACATATTCCCACCAAGAGTGTACAAAGGTTACAATTTCCCTACATCCTCACCAACTTTTGGCTATTTTCTATTTTTTATTTTTTTACAGTGGCCATCCCAAAGGGTGTGAGGTGAGATCTTACTGTGACCTCAGCACCAATAGCACAGTGGTTATAGCGCCGGCCACATACACCAAGGCTGGTGGGTTCGAACCCAGCATGGGCCAACTAAACAACAATGACAACTGAAACAAAAAAAATAGCTGGGCATGTGGTGGGCACCTATAATCCCAGCTACTTGAGAGGCTGAGGCAAAAGAATCACTTAAGCCCAAGAGTTTGAGGTTGCTGTGAGCTGTGATGCCACAGCACTCTAGCGAGGTTAACATAGGCTCAGAACCTGTAGCTCAGCGGCTAGGGCCACTTATACTGGGGCTGGTGGATTTGAACCCAGCCCAGGACTGCCCAATAAGGACAACTACAACAAAAAAAATAGACAGGTATTGTGGCGGATACCTGTAGTCCCAGTTACTTGGAAGGCTGAGGCAAGAGGATCTCTTAAGCCCAAGAGTTTGACAGTGCTGTGAGCTGTGACGTCATAGCACTCTACTGAGGGTGACAAACTGAGATTCTGTCTCAAAAATAAATGTTAAAATAAAGATATAATTTACATGCTATAAAATTCACCCCTTGAAAGTATACAATGATTTAATTATATATTCACAACTACTGCAACTGAGGACATTTTCACCCCATATCCATACCCATTAGCAGTCACTCCCATTCCTCTCCTCCTCGGAGCTCAGAAGCCCTTGACAACCACTGATCTGCTTTCTGTCTCTATGAATTTACCTATTCAGGACGTTTCATATAAATAGCATCATACAGTATGCAGCCTTTTTTAGTCTGGATTCTTTCTCTTAGCATGTTTTCCAAGTTCATCCACACTGTAGTGGATATCAGTACTTCATCCCTTTTCAGGAATAATATTCTGTGGTATGGATGCACCATGTTTTATGGGATTCTTACCATAAGGCAGTGGTTCTCAACCTCCCTAATGCTGCGACCCTTTAATTCACCTCCTCATGTTGTGGTGACCCACACACATAAAATTATCTTTGTTGCTACTTTATAACTGTAATTTTGCTACTGTTATGAACCGTACTGTAAATATCTGATATGCAGGATGCATTTTCATTGTTACAAAGGGGAGCCACAGGTTGGGAACCGCTGCCATAAGAGAAGCTTGGGAAAGGTTACAAGCTAATTTATACAGGGAGATTAAAAGCAGGTTGGATATCTAGGATGCTTTTAAAAATGCAGATCTTAAGCCTAGGCACAGAAGTTCATGCCTATAATCCTAGCACTTTGGAGGCTGAGGCAGTAGGATCACTTGAGGCCTGAAGTTTAAGACCAGCCTGGGCGATATAGCAAGACCCTACCTCTAAAAATTTTTTCTTAAAAATTAGCCAGACGTGGTAGCTCATACCTGTAATCCTAGCTACTTGGGAAGCTGAAGTGGAAGGATTGCTTGAGCCCAGGAGTTCGAGGCTGCAGTGAGTTATTATCCTACCATTGTTTTCTTGCCTGAGAGATAGAGGCATATATATATTATTGTTTGGGTTCACTGAGGGTACAAATAATTAGTTTATAGTGATTGCATTTGTTAGGTAAAGTCCCTCTTATAATTGTGTCCCACCTCCAAGAGGTATGCCGTACGCCATGGCCCCCCCACCTCCCTCTCCCTCTCCTATCTCCCCTCTATCCAGTCCCTCCCACCTTATATTAGATCATCCACTGCCTTCATATTAGAATTGAGTACATTAGATTCTTAGACATATTTTTAAAAAATATGCAGGTCTCTTGACCAACCCAGATCTCCTACATTAGAACTGGGGAAGCCTAGCAATCTGTATTTTAATCAATCTTCCTAGAAAGATTATTTTACCTATTGAAGGTCAGACTTGGAATGGAAGTGAGGGGAGGTAGGCAGCAGGAAAAGTAATTATTCCTGCTAAGAACATTATTTCTAATCTTCTTTAAAGGTAATGTGATAAAATGGCAATTCATCATTTAGCAATGACTACAATGAAAGACCTGAACAAAAGCCACGTAAACACAACACCTGAGACACACAAGGAGGTAGTCAGAGATGATGCCTTTTATGTTTTTTTAGTTTTTTCCCTGCTTTCTGTTTTCTGTTTTATCTTTCTGTAGGCCCTGCCCTCTGGCCAGGCCCTGTTCTCAGACCAGCTTCTTTCGATAGAAGAATTTAACTAGGTCTAATGTCATAATTTTTTAGAGCAGAAAAGAACTTTTGAGCTTATCTTGTCCAGAATCAAATACAGCTTATCCTCCAAGGATTCTTCTAAAATATAGATTTCCCTTTCCCCTCAAGGTCTGGGACCTTAAAATCTGTTTCTTCGAAAAGCTCTCCAGGTAGATCTGATGGTAGGCCAGATTCGAGAATTACTAGTCCAATTCCCTTATTTTTCAGAGGAAGACATTGACCCAACATCAGTGAACCCAAGGAACGAGCTGCCTTCCTTAGGGCTCTTAAATCCTCATAAAGATTCTTTCAAACCTGTATTATCAAAAGTTCTGATCGATGAAGTAAATATACAGAATTTGAGAATTTGTTGTTGACACCAGGGTACAAGCCTGTGCACAGTTGTACTGTCAGGATGCATTGAGGTCAGTCTTGGATATCATGAGTGTTAGCTGGGCAATGTTAAAAGAATGAACAATGAACAAGATTGTCATTGCCAAGTCAATACTATTTGGAATTAGCAGCCATTCGTATTTCAATTCAGGTGATACCTCCTAGTGGCTTCATTATTAAGATTTAGAAATTAGAAAAGACATGTTATAAATATGGGTAAAATTCTCACCCCCATTTATATACCATAAATCTGGAAAATAACAACTTTCCAGTTCAGTGGTTTGCCGATCTCATTCTGTATTAGAATTACCTGGGAGTGTTTAAAAATGTACCCCCTTTACCAATCCTGACCTCTAAGACCTCAAGAAATAACCCTGTTGGGCCAGGGCCCAGATTCATATATTTTTATTAATTTACTTTAATTTAATTTAATTTAGAGATAGAGTCTCACTTTATTGCCCTCAGTAGAGTGCTGTGGAGTCACAGCTCACAACAACCTCCAACTCCTGGGCTTAGGTGATTCTCTTGCCTCAGCCTTCTGAGTAGCTGGGACTACAGGTGCCCACCACGACTCCCAGCTATTTTTTTTTTGCAGTTTTGGCCAGGGCCTGGTTTGAACCCGCCACCCCTGGTATATAGGGCTACTCCTTGAGCTATAGGCACCGCCCCCCAGCTATTTTTTTTGTTGTTGTTGTTGCAGTTTGGTATAGGCTGTGTTCAAACCCACCACCCTCGGTATACGAGGCCAGCGCCCTACCCACTGAGCCACAGGCACTGCCCAGATTCATATATTTTTAAATCAAGTTCCCCAAGTTATTCTGACACATAGCCAGGGTTAAGCTCTATTCTAGCTCCTTAGATGTCTAATAAAATGAGAATAATTAGAAAACTTTACATTTCACATCATATTCCTGAGAAACATTTTCACCTGGAATGAATGGGCTCATGAGGGATGACGTTCTGTGATCCTGCAGCTTAGGGATTATAATAAGTGACATTCGTACACTGCTTTATAGTTTGCCAAGTGCTCTCACATACAATTCACAACCCAGTCGTGATTATTTATTACGGTTCTAGCATATCTTTTCTGCTAGAAGTTCAAAGTACTGGTATCTCTTGCCCCATTCTGAAAATGACTCCATTAATGGGGCTTTTCACTTTAGAATTTTAAGTAAGGAATGGGGGGGACAAATAAAAAAACACCAAACAAAATAAAACAAAAACAGGGCAGAAATCTTTTCTCCTAGAAACCTGCGCTGTGTTTAATGACACCAAGATTCCTTGAACATTATGTGATGAGATTGGGTTAAATTCAGCCTGGGAGGTTTGGACCCTTGAGGTTGAAGTAATGATAAGAAAGGAGCCAAAGGGAAAAATGAAAGTTTTAGCCCAGCGGTTTTCAAATTCTGAAATGCATATGAATCAACTGGGGACCTTGTTAAAATGCATATTCTGTTTCAGTAGGGCCGGGCTGGATTGAGTGGCAGCATTTCTAACAAGCTCCCAGGCGACATGGAGGCTGCTGGTCTGCAGATCACATTTTGAGCTGGGAAGTTCTAGAATTAGGAACAGGCAGTAGGAAAAAGATCAGGAGGTCTGTGTGGTTTACCCCCGCCCCCCACTCCCAGATTCTGCCTCAGAGTCACTGTGAGACTCTGAAAAAGTTACTGAGCCCCTCAGAACCCTCGATTTCTTATCCACAAAATGGGGTGGGGGGAACTAGTCTAGATTAGAGATGACAAATGCCTATGGTTTGTCACTGCTCCCCTACTTGCTGTGGAAAGAGAAAATCCTGGAGGCAGGGTGGGAGCAATTGCTCGTCATAGAGCCCAGAAAATTTAGACAGTTTCTTCAGAAAGCGCCCGAGTTAATTGTAAGTTGTCACATATCGCAAACTGTGACCCACACTGACATGGATCCAATTGTCAAAGCAATTAGGTTTCAAGAGAGTTGGAAGCTCTTGAAGCCCTGGTGGATACACTTTGACAGGGAAAGAAGTTGCCACAATAAAAGAGCCTGAAGCACCAAGAGCCCCTTTGGCAAAAAAAGAAAAGGTGTCAAAAGGGAGGAAAGGAGTCTAGCCGAGATTGGCAGGGAAGCCACAGGGACAAATGTAACCCATATCACAAGGTGAATCCCTGGTCTTCCTGTGATGTCAGCTTCAACCCCCCAAACCTGGACTCTTCCTAGAGAAGAACCCCTTCTCCCACCACAAGCAGAAGAAAAAAGGAAACCCCTAAGGGCAAAGTGGAGCTGTCTCCTGCCCACATTCTCTTCTGAGAACCCAGGTATCCTTTCCAGCCCTGAGTGGTGCTGGGAGTATGCTCCTGGGACCTCCCAGTGGGCCACTTAGCCTAAAGGCCTGAGGTTGAGCTCCCTACCTCCTAATCTCATGGGGTGTGGTTGTATACCAATGGCTATAGAGGCCATTCAGGAGGAGGCTGTTCTTGGGCAAAAGCATGAGAATGTATGTGGCTGGCACTGCTTTCAGATTTTCAAGATTGAGGGAGATATTCCCAGAGGAATGTCAAGGCACCATACTAGCAACTCTAACCTTTATCTCACTTAAGCACTGCAATGCTACAAATTTGGTTATTATTTCCATTTTATAGATGAGGAAACTGAGGTTCAGAGAGCAACAGAACTCCCCAGCTGGAGCGTAGATGGCCTGGCTTTTGATTCCTAGTGCATCTGCCTCTAAGTCTAATGCTCATAATGCTACCTCACTGGTTCCAGACAGACACTGCACTTGGAAAGAATCCTTAGAAGCTGAAATTGAATGAGACTTAAGCAATAGACTGAATTTTGTTCCATCTCTCTAGTATAGGACAATACAAGTGCCAACACATTGGAATAATCCATGAATTTCTTGGGGGAAAAAATATATGTGGACTTGGTTCTTCTGTCTCCAGGTGGTGGTGGCAACTTGACCTTGGGAAGTCCTGAGTTATAAAGAGATGATATAGAGAAGGTGCCTGGGACTTTGACTATGACCCATAAGTGGGATCTGTTTCCTTCTAGATATGAATTGTGGATGCCCTTAGCAATGATCTTGTGGATACCTTCCTAAACCATGCAGTCAATCCAATCAAACATTGGATTGGTGGTGGTTTTGTTTGTTTTTAGAGATTTAAAGTTTTCTGTTGTTTGAGCTAGAAAGCAGTGCCATCGTCACAGCTTACTGCAATCTAGGGGTGGTGCCTGTGGCTCAGTGAGTAGGGTGCTGGCCCCATATACCGAGGGTGGCGGGTTCAAACCCGGCCCTGAACAAACTGCAACAAAAAATGCTGGGCATTGTGGCAGGTGCCTGTAGTCCCAGCTACTCGGGAGACTGAGGCAAGACAATCACTCAAAGCCCAAGAGCTGGAGGTTGCTGTGAGCTGTGATGCCATAGCACTCCACCGAGGGCAACAAAGTGAGACTCTGTAAGTTGTCACATTAAAAAAAAAAAAAAAAAAAGTAGCTTACTGCAATCTCAAAGTCCTGAGCTCAAGCACTTCTGCCTTAGCTTCTTGATTATTTAGGACTACAGGTACCGACCTCATTAATTTTTGTAGAGACAAGGTCTCACTGTGCTGCTCAGGATGGTCTCAAACTCCTGGCCTCAAGTGAACTTCCCACCTTGGCTTCCCGGAGTGATTACAGCCATGAGTCACTGCACCTGACCCCAGTCAAACATATTTTGAGAAATGTAACCTGCCAGACACTGGGGCAGGTGCTGAGAGAAAAATACAGGTGAACAAGGCAGATGAGGCCCCTTGTCTGGGGCAGACCTTCTAGGTGGGGGAGGGGCAGGGGAAACATCACAAACAAGACAATTCATGTGTAAAGGAATATAATGAAAGGGGGCATTAGAGTGCCCTGAGAGCAATCAGGGACCCAACCTCAGCAGGCCGTTTAGAAGCCCAAATGGATTGAATTAAACTTAATCAACCCTCCCCTGCCTGGAGGAACTTGAACCAAACCAGAGGGCAAGCCATTCCTGCCACCTGGAGTCAAAGCTGCCCTGCCTCTCATAGGCTCTCCTAAGATTATAATCAATTCCCTGCCAACTTGGCTAATTGCTGGTGTGCCAAGCCTCTCTGCGTTTGGGCAGAGAAGCACGGGGCGTGTACACATGTGTGCACGCTTCCATACGCCATACACCCACAGCCAACTGCATTCACGAGCTCATATTTCACATCCTTCCTCCCAGCAGGTGAAGCTGAGTGGATGGGGTTTCCTTCAGCGATAGCCCTGGAGATGCTATTAATGTAATGTATTTTAAAACCATTTCCTTTGTTCTTAGGGGAATACACCAAGATGTTAACAGTGGCAGATTTGGTAGAATTATAGGGGAATATCTTTTCTTCCTTCCTTAAAAAAAAAATCTTTAATTATTTCTATTTTCTAGTTTTTCCTTAATGACCATAATAAAAAAAATTGTAGATAAAGAAAAATGAGATTTCTTTTGCTCCACTACATCTGCTTTCTAAGTCATATTTGCCCTGGAAGATAAGGAGGCGTGGGGTGTCACTGAGGCTTGGTGGCAGCTGTGTGGCATGATGGGCCAGGGACCATGATACACAGATTCACTCAACCCTGCAGAACTTTCTAACTTTGGAACATTGAGCAAGTCACTTAACTCCTCTGAGCCTTAATTTTCTCATCTGTAGCACAGGGCAGTAGTCACTTCTGGAAGATAAAACTGGCACACAAATGTCAGGTTGGATTACCATATAATTACTCATGTAACTGAAAATGGGCTAATTTCATACGTAGAAAGAAGAAAAAACACTGGTTTTAAGAATTGTATCATGGCCAGATTCAGGTTGGTACCTGGAGGAGGGGGCCATGCTCAGACACCCCCAAATGGTTCACGCCTTCTGGTCTTCGTGCCCCTGGATTGTCCTCTCCTACAGTGAGCAGAGCTGGCCAGGGTGACTAGTAGGATGTTGCAGAAATGACAGCGTGTTGACTTCTGAGGCTGAGTCACCCACCCCTGCAACTTTGCCTTTCTCTCGGGTCATTCATTTTGGGGGAAGCCAGCTGCCATGTCATGAGGACACTCAAGTAGCCCTCTGGAGAGGCTCTGGGAGCGAGCCACCTTGGAAGCAGATTCTCCAGCCCCAAACCTTCAGATGAATACAACCCCAGGGGACCTCAGGAGCAATTCCAAGCCCCAGCGGCCAGTTACGTTACTCCCTATTTCCTGACCCCCAGACACTGTCTGAGAGACAAAGGCCTACTACGAACTTTAGGCTA
Source organism: Galagoides demidoff (assembly GCA_963574575.1). Classification (NCBI taxonomy): domain Eukaryota; kingdom Metazoa; phylum Chordata; class Mammalia; order Primates; family Galagidae; genus Galagoides; species Galagoides demidoff. The sequence goes on from CAUYQV010160829.1 coordinate 13,251, forward strand.
TCTAATTTGGGGGTGATCTGTTATGAAGCAATAGGTAACCAGCCTTTCTGTTTTGTAGCCACCCAGGAAGGTTTAGGGACCAGCACGGCTTTGGGGAGAGCAATTCATTCCCAACCAATTTAATTTCCTCTCATGATGAAGTGGCCGGGAGCGTGGATAGGGGAGCAGTAAGTGTGAGTAAAGCCCACCTCAGGAGGGCTTTCCCTTCCATGCTACATGCCCCTCTCACCAACACGCAGGGAGGCAGGGTCTGAGCTTGGGTCATTGATTTGCCCCTGGGGGAATGGATGGGAAGCTTATCCAGAACTTGAGGGGGGAAAGGAATATGGATACTGCTAGGGTCTGAACCTGTACCTCAAAATTCATGGGTTGAAAACCTAATGCTCAACGCCAAGGTGGAGCCTTTGGGGAGGTGTTTAGATCATGAAGCCCCCACTCCTATGAATGGATTAAGGCTGTTATAAAATGGCTCAGTGGGGCTCGGCGTCTGTGGCTCAATCGGCTAAGGCGCCAGCCACATACACCTAGGGTGGCGGGTTCGAATCCCCAGCCCGGGCCCGCCAGGCAGCAATGATGGCTGCAACCAAAAAAATGGCCAGGTGTTGTGGCGGGTGCCTGTGGTCCCAGCTACTTGGGAGGCGGAGGCAGGAGACTCGCTTGAGCCCAGGAGTTGGAGGTTGCTATGAGCTGTGATGCCATGGCACTCTACCCAGGGGGATAGCTTG
>CAUYQV010160831.1:0-20524 GCA_963574575.1 Galagoides demidoff
TTTTTTTTTGAGACGGAGCCTCAAGCTATCCCCCTGGGTAGAGTGCCATGGCATCACAGCTCACAGCAACCTCCAACTCCTGGGCTCAAGCGAGTCTCCTGCCTCAGCCTCCCAAGTAGTTGGGACCACAAGCACCTGTCACAACGTCCGGCCATTTTTTGGTTGCAGCCATCATTGTTGTTTCGCGGGCCCAGGCTGCGGATTCGAACCCTCCACCTTAGGTGTATGTGGCTGGTGCCTTAGCTGATTGAGCCACAGGCGCCGCCTATACATTAAATTTCAACTGTGCTTGTCGATGGTAATGTGAATATTAATTTTATCCACGTTGGTTGACAGGTTTCTCTTTTTCCATCACATGAGCTACTTCTCTAGGAGGCAGAATTATGTTTTATGGCTTATCAATTAATACAGTAGTTCATAGGATCTTTCCACAAAATCTGCATAACTAAAGTGCTGTTTATCTAGTTATGAATGGAGAGATGGTGATATAATAAGAGTTAACCAATTTACACATTGAAATAAAAGTTAATTTTAATAATTCATTGATGTTTTCTTACTTGACCTTCTTCTATTTTAAGATAAAGACTATGCTATTCTCTAAATAAGCAGATCTTAATGTGCTTATGAAAGATGGGAAAGTTTGGGGTGCAAATGTCAGTGCTTGTATATGATGAACGCGTCTGTATGGAATGTGTACAAAGTGCCTGGAGTTAGGCTGGGTATATAGGTATGCAACCAATGCTGACTCTGTTTCTCTGTTCTGCATTCTCTATTCATCACATGAATTCTGATGTTTTGTGCTTTTGTATGGGAAAAGACTACATATTCTAATTTGGGCAAACCAGCTGGGAAATTACAGTGTATCTTGAAAAGAACACAAGCTATTGAACAAAATTTGCATAAGGACTGAGCGGATGGGGTTTAAGGACTAAAAGTACCACAAACATTTTACTTCTACATTGGCTCCTAAGGGTAACCGGATAGTAATATTCCCGGAGATGGTTTTCCAATTTAAAACTAAATAGGCTCCAAGAGGACAGGGTTGTGAGTCTGTCCTGTTCATAGTTGTTTATCCACCTCCAACCACACAATAGATTTTCAATAAATATCAGTTAAACAAAATGCTATAATTTTTCTTTATTTTTATCTATATAAAGACATGTACATTAAATAAAAATTAATTTAATAATCTTGTGATATTTTTAACATAATAAAATGCATTTCGTCTTTTCTCCTAGCCCTTGCTAAGTGGTATTATACCTAGCACAATATTCCTACCGCAACTCCAGGACCTACAGGAATTTAACGATGTTCATTTAAAGGTTCTCATACTTGAAGTAACATTTTTGTTTTTAAAGACATTTATCAATGTGGGTGGGTAGGACCTCTGGAAGGACTTTTCACAAAAGTAGAAACTCATGTATGCTTCCCTCTCACAGAGGCAAATATTTACTAAGAAGAGAGAAAAAGGACATTCTCTTTCTGCCTTTTTTCCCCCCCTCTTCTGAATCTAAAAGCATTTTGTTTTGTAGAGCTCTATAAAAGTTCAGCGCATAAAAGGTTAGGAGGCTGACTTTTTTCTGTCGTGTATATCTTTGAAAAATTGGTTTATAAAGAGTCATACATCATGTAGCCAGACATATGGGAATAGTTAAAGATTAAGGTAAATAGACAAATTGAACTGCTTTAAATCATTGTCCTGGTTCCAGTTTTATGAAAGAGCTTATGAACAAAAGCTGACGTTAAGCAATCACAATAGGCTCTTCTATATGTTTTCGACAGTGGTAAAGACTTTAGTGTCAGAGAGTGTTGCATCACCAACAGTTACAGCAATTTGATTGGTGTCCAGATTTCAAAAATGTTACCTTGTCAAACCATAACCTTTTCCAAGTCTTTCATTTGTCATTGTTTTGTAGATTATATCATTTATTTTACATTACCTGTATCAAAAAGCATGGATCATGGATGATAAGATTTTTTTTTATTATATATTGGTTGTTTTTGTTTTTTTTAAATAAAATTAATACTGTAGGCATTTGTGTTCCAAAGGGACTAATCAAATATTTTGGATGTAAGTTGGATTTCACGTAACAAACAGTACTGTAACTTCCCCTAAAGAGACCTTTGGTTTCTTTCTGCTTAAAGAAAAAAAGAAATGTTTCAGAACCATTAGGAGAACATTTTAAATAAATTGAGTAAATATGCTGAACTTTGCAAGGTCTCTAATACCCTCAGCATCCCGTGGAGTAAAGCGGGCCCCTGGACTTTAAGGTAAGTCCTAGGAATTTGCCCAGTGGCATGGTGACAAGCCCCTACTCTTATGAAAACTGCTATGGGATCTTTAATGTCCACGCAGGAAAGGAAGGGTTTGAGATTTTGTGGTCTCATTTGAAAGACCCCTACATAGTAAACTGCATGGAACTCAATTTATCTACTTCAGAAAGGAGAGAAGGCTTTGTAGCCCCTGTACCTATAAATCTAAGACATTCTGTGAATATATGCCTTCATATTCATGCAGCACCAATCCTCTTCTTAAAAATAATAAAAATAACAAGGCCTATGATCATCAGGTTGATATAGATAAAAATATATTAACTTTTCATCATTATCCCAGCTCTGGTTTCAAAGTGCAGACATCCGTGGGGCTAGCTCACCTCCCCCCGTCGCCGTGCAGAGGTGGACGAGGATCTTTTACATACTTCTTTGTTGGTTTGTCTTTTATAGTGTACGTGCCTGATTTAGGAACCGCTGATGGTAAAAAGGTAATTTAAGAAGACTATAAATATTTGCACAGATATGTGAGCCCAGCTCATAAGACAGCCGGCTAGCAGGGTTTCCCATGTTCCGAATAATGTGAGTGATTAAAAAAAAAAAGAGTAACTTCTAGAAAATGTTGACCAAGTTTATTATAGAGATTGAGCTTGATCTGATTCTATGTAAGATAACACATCTGTTAATGTTCAGCCTGGAAACTAATAGATACAGGACATTGCATAAATGTTAGCTTTTTTCTTTTTAAATATTCTAATTGTCACCAGAACAATATATGATACATAATCCAGTACAGTTTGCTGAAATCCCTCAGAATGTAAATGTTTGTTTGTCCACTGTGAATTGGGGTATAAAAAAGAAAAACCCCAGCAAGCGTTTTTGATAAAATTATGGCGTTTTAGTGGATCGGAAAACTCTCTGAGATTGTGTGCCTTTAGCAATTTTCTCCCCAGTCTTTCTTAGGCTGTGTCCAAGCACAAACCTGTTTTTGGTTTGACAGGTTTGATTTACTTGAAGGCAGATATTTTTTGTTGGTTTTTTTAGGTCAGGTTAGCTAAGTGGCTTATTTATATGGATACACATTATGATTGCATAAAACATTACTATAAATTCGTGATTTCTGATTCCTTCACTCCCCATTTAGCACATCCACCCAGAAGAATATAGCCATTATTTTAAATTGAATACATATGTGTTCCCTGAATTTGCTATTTCTGACCATGAAATTCTATTTCGAAAGATAAATAAAAGCAGTGTTTTACCGTTGTCCTTTCATTTTTAAGCAGCCTATTTTAATCCAATGTACCCAATATTGTGAGGGGTTTATTTGTGAAAGGAGGGAAATTAAAACTAAGAGGAAGCAAAAGTGATAATTTAATTATTTGATGGGTTCCTTTATTTCTTGCCGTTACAATCCACCCGTTATTAAAATAAGTCAGATTCATTAACAATTTGGATTCAAAGTTTTTTTTTTCTTCCCACAGTTACTGGAAACAATGTAAATTCAGTATTCCATCGTACATGATGGCATTGGGCGTGAAAAACATCTCTCTTTAAGGGGTTCTCATGACTAACATTTTTACCAGTTACCCCAGCAGTTTAAACAATGAACACATATCCTGAAACAGCCATAAAATTTGACAATGCATCACTGAGGCAGTACTCTGGTGAAGTTAATGCACTATTATAACTTAAAGAAAATCTTAGATCATTTTAAATTTCCCCAGTATGCTTGATCACAGAATGATATTAAAAGATTTTTAAGTTTAAGAGCACATTTAGGTCACTTGTGATGATAGATATGCTTTTTAAAGTTTCTTAAGATTGGCCTATAAAGCAGGTGTTAATGAGCTTGAACGGCATACAAATGACTTTCGCTTTCCACAGGTGCTTCAAAGCTGCGGGCACTAGAGGGTGCTCTTGGAACTGATACTAACAATGAAACAACTAAATTTGTTCTTTAAATCAATACTACCAAGAGCCCAAAATGTTTCGAGTGAAATACTATATCGTTATTAGTTTTTAACACCAGGGTCTGTGACTGTCATCAGCGCAACTTTCAAAACAAAACAAAACACAAAACCAGTAACTAAACCAAGGAGCTCCATAACCTGAGAATTATTTATTGTTGAAATCAAGATTCTCTTCCTTTCCTATCCTTTTAAATATTTCCCCAATTTTTTCAGGGTGTACCCATTTTTATAAGCGACAAGGCAAACGAGGTTGTCAGGCAATCGACATTTTCTTTGGAATGTAAACATGCATAGTTGCACATGTTTCTAAATGGAAGTGTGTGGAGAGGCTGTGGGTTCAACTTTTCTCAGGGTGGTTGTGAGACATTGTGGGCACTCGTGGGTGCTTTCACAATGTTGTTTTATATGAAAATTGTAGAATTATCTCCCCCCACCCTGTGGTTATCTATAAAGACGCTATTGGCGGCTGGTTTCTTAGACCTTCCCTGCAGGCATGGTCAGATTCAAGCGGGCAGCTATTTCCCTTTAATTTTCTACAGCAAGCCAGTAATGCTTATGATTATTGTGAAGTCAGGAAAAGTTTAGTTTCATCAAGTGACATGTAGTGATACAATTAGTTACTTAAGCACTTCTCATAAAATGTTCCGCCATGGAACTGAGTTTGTCAGATGCGGCTAAATATTAGCATCGCACATTAAACACAAGAGTAAAGCTGCCTCATGGAAAGCCCAGCTGACAGCTCTCAACATGAGCTGAATGATCATTCTCAATTGTAATCGATTCTGTAAGTACTGAACACAAACCCCTAGGCAATTGAAGAAAATAGGATGATGAAGGACTGCAAACTAATATGTTACACATCTTCATTGATTAGACATTGATTAACCATTATTTTCCTGAATGACAAACAGCTAGTGGTAAAGTAACTGAGGCTTGTGATTTATTTACATCTCAGACAGAGATGACTTCTTTATTCAGCCGATTGTGAGCTAATGCTAAACCCGGAGACAGCGACCGCTTGTGAAATCAGGCTTCTAGAGGTTTTTTCCTTTCTCTAGTCTTCTTTTTTCTTTTTCTTTCCTTTTTTTTTTTGTTAGCAAAAAATCCTCTCTGGCAGTCTTCCTAGATTTCTGAAATGTTTTTATTAGAAACAAATTTAACTGGATTTAAAAATGATCGACCAAATTCCAAAATATACCTGTGGTATAACTACATTTAAAAGGAAGATCATTTTATAGACCTGGTATTTACAAGCATATTGATCAGTGTTTATTGGATTTTTAATTTAATTCTCTCTTCTCTTTAGTGCCTTATTGGCAATTACACACAATCTTAGAATGAGCCAAAGAAGAGTTTGTAAGTGTCTGTTACGTATTTATCTTCTGTGAAGCATGTTACTTTAGAACTCCTTGAGTCTGTTGAAATATGAAACATGTAAGGAGAGATATATTTTACAGTGTAAATAATTTTTGATCCACATAAAACATAATCTTAGATTTATGTAGAAAAATATGACCATGGTGTAATGCAATTTCTCAAATCTATTTTAATAGATCTCAAAAACTATTCCCAGTAGAAAAATTTACTCTTGAATTTTCAGATAATCTTTTTTTCTATTATGATGAATGAAAGAGAGAAAAATGTTCAGTAAAATGAATTGGATTAAAGTTAAAACAAAATTATAATGAAACTAGTGGCCTGTTCGTTTTTGGATTGTTTTTGTTTTTGTTTTTTTGCTTTCTAGGGTATTCTGGGCCTTTCGAAGGTTTGCAGAAAATGTTATTTACAAGCAGAAATAATTACAGTGTTCTGGCATTCTTCATCATAATGGTTGTGATAAAGACTTTTGATGTCCAAGAAAGCGTAATTTGCTTCTTCTCTTCTTGATTAGAATCTGATCGTAAATTAGCACTAATTAATGTTCACTTAAGTGTTACAGATGTGTGATATATTCAGTTACAAAAAGGGTAGCTATAGAAAATTTGTCCTGTGAAAGTATGTAAGTTTAGAAAGTTATTTTTAAAAATAAGAGAAATTCATTACCATTTCCAGTGTTATAAGTCAATGTTAGCATTTACATTACTTAGGAAAAAAGAAATTAGTGTATCATTATCATTTAAATTAATATAGAGATGCATTTAACACCGCCCTTACGAGTTATTGGATTATTAGACATGTAATTGTGAAATTTCACTGTCTTTAGCCCTTTAATGTCATTCTAACACTAGGTTAATAAATCAAATCTGCTCTTTATGGACACTGCCAGCTTTGTCATGACAAGTATATGAATATTCTTTCTACCAAGCAACTTTTGTTAGTCTCATCTAAGACACCTAGCCTTTGTATACATACATATTAACTCAAGCCTTTTAGCTAAAGCTTTGTTGTATAGTTTTCTGATTTTATCAATGAGGTAGAGAGAAAAATATGTGAAGGGCTTTTTCAGATTTTTAATTGTGACAATGGGAAAGCTAGTCTATATGTTAAAGAAATCTAGCTGTACTTTTAAGCAACCTAACTGGTTAAGTTTGAAAAGAGGAAGACTATCTAGTTGGGAAAACATGTGATGCTCTAATTTCTACAAAGGAAACGAAGTATAAGCTTGACTTGCTGAGTTGCCCTTAGTTTAAAGATCAGTGGACCCACGCTAATTATAAATCACGCCCTTTGTTTTATTTCTGAGGGCTGATGTAAGTTCCCCTTTAGCTTTACACAATGCTCAGAACTTGGGCAAGGGACAGTGTTGATTGGCTAGTGGAGCATGAAGAAAGAACAAATGGAAAACCGTCCAACAGCCATATCCCAGAGGGAGCTTGGAACCCCAGAAAGCAGTCCGATAGTGTGCTGTTTCCTTGCCCATCTGTGTGCAGGTGAGATCTCCACGGCAGAGGTCTGTGTGTACATGTAAAAATCAGAAACCTGGAATTGTATAGAAACAACAACCATGTGGTATTTGCCCAGCAACTCCCTTTTGGGGAAATAAAAGGCACCTCCTTTGGTGTTAGCTGTCTTTTCTTTCGTGTGTGTGTGTGTGTGTGTGTGTGCAGCCCGTGTGTACTTGTGTGGTGCTGAGTCTGCTCCAGTTTCTTCAAGCATATTTAATATCTTTAAATTTTTAAATGAAAATGTAGCTGTCAATTTTAAACTAATTTGGATGGACAGCAATAAAATGCGAACCTCACTTCAAATTAGAATTTTCAGTGAGGATTTCTAATGGAAAGTAATTGCTGACAATAGGAAATGACAAATTACTAATTACTTAGTTCAATTAGACTTTTGTGCCTTTGGTCCTAAGTGGCAAGCATACAGCAAATCTTGCACTTTTATAACAATTAATGACACTAAAACTATTTAAACTGCCAACAGATGTGAGTAAGAAGACATGAATTGAAACTTACTTAATTTACATACTATCCCTATTTTATATCAAGTAAATGGTGTTTAATTTTTATGCTACAATTAAATATTACTGGTACAGTGCAATTTTCACAGAACTTTATAGGGCAAAATATCGCTGCTCGAAAGCTTGTCAGTGTTAATGCTCTCTTTTCTCTTATCACAGCAGTATTTCTTTTAAAAAGATTCTTCCAGTATGAATTTCCATCTATACCGAATTCATGGTTACACTTCCCTCCTAACTATGCACCACCCTTGGTTTTGCTTTCTGCCCTTTCATTTCCTAACGATCTATCTAGAATTCACGTATTTTCTACCTTCTTTCTTTCCCATAAGACGAAGTCAGGTACGGTTTTGTGAAAGAATTTGGCTCAGAAGTTCAGTTCCATTAACTAACTGTCCTTGTACTGTTAACTTCTGGCTGTAGCTTACAGAGAACTTAATTTGCGAGTCCCAGTGCTCTCATTTTTGGTAATTTTGATTTTGCAAATGTAGAATTTTTTTTAATGTTTCCAGTTATCATCATGAAGATATTTTTTTTATTCTCTGCGGGTCAGCAGCTCAGTAGACCACGCAGATGCATGTGACATAAAAAAAGAAAGGCAAGGGATCCAATTATGTTTGTAATGATCAGCTTCCCTATTAAGACTTTAAGTATGTTTATGCTTTCTTCAAAGCATGTTAAAAAAATGTTTACCTGTGAAATGAAATTCTAAATAGTGACAGGCACATTCACCCGGTATCTAGTGCCTGTAGAACAAGGGGAAGCTTTTAGGCATCTAAACCAGCCATAAAAATAAACATAATAAGATGTTATAGGGAAAAAAAAAATACGTAACAACCCTGGCACAATGAAAGACTTCGAAATCATTGCATATCCAAGCAAAGAAGTGATTCACATGTAGAAACTCAAACTGGCCATTATATTACAGAAATCTCCTCTGGGAATTTCTTCAGCCACGAGCTTCTCTAAATGTCATTAAGAGTTGAGGCACCAGCTACTTAATTACCTACCCCAGTGTTGTGGATAAGACTACAAATATCCCATCCACGCTAAATATATTTTTCTTACACTTAGCACTTGTCACCTGCATGCCCTTTAGGATGACATGTATTCTGTGTCACATTACTATTGAGAATTAATTGTAATTGGATGATCAGAAGATTTTTTTTTGTTCCAATTCTCTTGTAAACAAGGGAAAAATATGAATGTATCTTGTTTTATAATCTGGATGCAGACATGGAGCAAATTGGAGGGCCCTAAAACTTGGCAGCAAGCAGATTACAAGAAATGCTTTATATAGGGCTTTTGCTTGATTTTTGCAGGGTTTTTTTTTTTTCTGAGACTTCTGCAATTAAGCTATAATTTAGAATCAACATGGTAAACTAGATCCAAATAACCAAGGGTAGGTTTTGGACAAACCTCTGTTGTTTCACCACAGCTGTAGTTTTCTTTTCTCACGAGCCCTGTGAACTTTAAGGGCTAGAAATATAACAGAGAGCATACCAGATAATAGAGGAAAAAGGAAACGCTTAGGCAGGGGGTAGGAGGCCTGGGCAGGGACAGAGGAAAGAAAGACTTTCACAAATCACAAGAAAAATGGCGCTGGCATTGTGCCTAAAAAAAGATAACGTGGAAAAGAGGCAATAGCAGGGATAGACTTAGCAAGTATATTTAGAGCAAGAACGATAGGAAGAAAGAAGTGGCCTAATTAGAAGAGAGGGAAAGGGAGGCTGAGGGAGAGGGAGTGGGAGAGGGAGCAAGTGCAAAGGAAGGGTCAGAAAAAACCAGAAAAAAAAAAAGACCTAGAGAAATTAGCAAAACACATATGAAGCTGAGGGTATAGCCTCCCTTGTGCCACAATGCATCATGAGAATAGAATGTTTGGGTTGATTTAAACATCCAAGGAATGAATCAGGTCTTTCCTAGTTTCGATCTTAATTCTTGAGACACAAGCAACATAAAAATGATCTAGATTCCTTTTCTGCGGTTACCTGAGGAGTTGAAGGCTATATTATATTTTATAAATTCTATGATACTGCCACATACTTCCTTGCGCAGCACTCATACTGTGTACATGGTTTACACATGTTCTGTGGTCAGTGACAATTTTAGGAAGAAGGCTTTTAAGCTCAAAGAATTTTGAACACAATTCCTTTTTAAATAGGCAAAGCATGTTGTATCTCCCAGACGGATTTGAGAGACTTGTGCTATGTATGTTCTCTAGATTTGGTATTTTAACATTATATATAAATATTTAAACATTGTGTCTCCTATTTGATATTTAATGTATCACACAGCCATACATTTAAGTTTAGAGGAAGGACACTCTCCTAAGCTGCATTTGCCACTGAAGGCCTTACCTTGATGATCATATTGTCTGGTTTGTTAATTGCATTTCAATTTAGAAATAGTGGAGCTTGGTCCTGGTCACGTAGGTATATAATTGCTTTAGACAAGCACACAGACGTGTTGGAAGATTGCTGTCAGCTTTCCCTTCCTCCTCTCTGTTTTTTCTTCCCTCCCTCCCTCCTGGATGTGCAGGGCCTCTAATATGTTTAACACAGGCCTATTTGGATGGACTGCCCATTGGTTGGACTGGTTATTAAGTCCAACCAAGGTTATTAAGTCTTCTTCTGGACTGAAGAAGAATCCGTAACTTCATAGGATGGATGAATCATGCCAAGGGTCCTTTGAAATAACCTTTGGAGGTGCTTTAGAATTTTGGGCAATTTGTATCACTGAAGCAGAACTAGCCGTGTGGGTACTGGCCAGCCGCAGATCTGCTATGCAGCAGGCTCCTTCAGGATCAGGGTAGGAAGCCTTTGGCCACTCCAGTATTGTCTTGACAGTTTCTGCAACATGCTCCAACCTGACTTGTCCCATGGATAGTTGATTCCATTTAGCAAAGTGATTCAGTGTTCCTTGCAGCTACTGAATATTTTAGTAGAAAGCTAGACAGTAGGAGGAAAGTTTTTGATGTTACATCCATTTCTTTCTTCATCCGTCTCTCAGAGGCCAAGGGCTAACAGAGCAAGGATTAAGATGCTTAACAATTGGTTAACATTTTTGTTTTCTTGGAAATTGCTATCTGCCTTCTGCAGAGTTTTCTTTTCCCCTCAAAACAAAGAAAGGGAAGCTGAAGAACATCAGGTACATGTCCTTGACAGTCACAGCTTTTACTGAATGTGACAATTGTAAGCATATAGTTTATATAAAATATAGATTGATGTCTTGTAGTAGAATATGTTGTCTAGTTTACTTCCACATATCCTTAGAAAATTATTGAGGCTAAGTCAAATTCCCTACACTAATTGTCTCTAATAGTTATCTATGTGCCCCGGGAGATTTTGATGGACTGAACGATAACATATATTGAGATCAGTTTAAAATCTTTATTTGCACTCTCACCATCTTGATTTCTACTATGGTATTAACAAAGAACATATATTCTCAGGGTGTTGCAAGTCTCTCAGGGTCTAAAGGTGTGAATTTATCACAAACATAGCTGCTGGAATTTGAAATCTTAAAACATTTACTTTTAAGGAACATTTTTCTCAGTTTCTGCAGGTTCCTGGACTTCAAAAGTAGCTCCTCAGAGAATACTTATTGTGCTGACAACTTACAGTTATGGCACATTTTGGTGCATTTCTTACACCAAGTGACGATACAGAGAAAATGACTTGGTTTATTTTATATTACAGGAAATGAGGAATTAGACTTTTGCATAATAAAAAGACAAAAGAAATCTAATAAACTGCGTTTTTTGGAGTTTGAATGATTTTAAATTGTGTCAACACCCTTTCACATCAGGAGAGGACAGGTCTCTTGACAGCTGGGAATCCACGTATGAGGTTATCCTTCTGCAGATGAAGGGCAGGGGAGGGAGACTTAAGGGGGAAAGTGTATTATTATGGCACTGCCATTCACATACTGAACAATTATCCTAAGCATCTAGCCTGGCTTTTTGGATAAGTAATGCATTGAAAAATTTCAACTGCAAAAACATGAGGTATGTTTTTTCCTTGCTTTAGGAAAAACATAAAATTGAACTTTTCTCTCTTAAATAAATTGAAGGAAATTCTAAAAAATTCTCCATCTATCAAGGAGACTCTGAAAGTCAGTCACAGAGGTTTGAAATGTACAGAACTCTGAGCTAAAATCGGGAAAAAAAATTCTAGTTCTGTGTCTGCCACTACTTGCTATGTGATCTTGAACAAAAGATTTAAACATTTCTCCACTAGAATACTCATTATAGAATGAAGATAATAGTATCTTGCCTTTTCTGCATTTGATATCATTGTTTTCAGGATAAGGTGAAAAAATGTAATTGCTGTGTAAAATATGATGAATGACAAAGTGTCAGTAGAAGCATTATTTTATTTTTGCTTTTAGTGAAATATTTAAAAGTAAAGTCGTTACTCTTGCAGCATAAACATTGTAATGATTAAATGCACTTTTTCTAAAGAACAACCCTGAGTATTAAATGATGCCTATAAATATCAAACATCTTCAAAGCATAAAAAATGTCACAGAAATACAGAAAATAGGTAAATTTAAAAATCGAAAAGAGGGGAGAGGGAGAGGAAAGAAATGAGAAATAAGAACCAGATAACAATATCACTAGTAATAATATTTTAGAACCACAGAATATTTTTCTATTATTTGGAAAAACTTGCTAATATAAAACTAACTGATCTGATGTGAAACTAGATTGAAACTTTTAAATTTAAAATGTATTTTGACTATAAAATCATTCTGATTGCTTGAGCAAATGTATTCAGTGTAGATGTATTTGATTTTGCATTTAATACTTACATTGTATCCAAATTGTACTAAATTAGATAGGATAGGATAGCCTGCTAAAAACTGTCTATTGCCAGGAAAAAAAGCATAAAAATCAGAGGATGAAGGTAACCAGAATCTACAGACCACTGAAAGAAAACTGAACTCTTTTATTTTATTTTATTTATTTATTTATTTTTGGCAGTTTTTGGCAGGGGCTGGGTTTGAACCTGCCACCTCCAGCATATGGGGCCGGCACCCCACTCCTTTGAGCCACAGGAGCTGCCCTGAAAACTGAACTCTTACTTTAGAACAACTTTGGGGGATTTTGTGTAGAGGAAGGAAGCGATACGACTTATATTAGAGTAGGATCATTTTGATTGCTCTGTGGAGAATAGCCCAAAGCTGGTTGTGAGCAAAAGGAAGGAACTCAGGTTTTCTGAGGGGTGTGGTGGAGAGGATGGTAGCAGTAGAAGTAGTACAGATTAGGTCTCTTCTGGATATTTGGGAAGGTAGAGCATGCAAGATTAACTGAAGGATAAAACACAGGATAGGAGAGATGTCATGGATGACTTTGAAGCTTGAGCCCAAACTGAAAGGATGGAGTTTCCATTTACCCAAATGGGAATGACTACAAAGGGAATAAGGTAAAGGGGAAATATCAGGAGCTTATAAGTTTGAGAGATCAAAAGAATCTCCTGGGAAGATATGTTGACTGTGTAGTCGGACATAGGAGTCTGAAGTTCTCCGAGGAGGTCTCGGCCAGAAACATAACTCTGAGAGTCATTAGCTTATAGTAGATGGTATTAAAAATCATAAAGCCAGACGCATTGTTAAGAGAATGAGTGTAGATAGAATATAGAAGTAGCCCTAGTGAACTTCAACATTTAGAAGTAGAGAGCTGAGGTAGAGCTGACAAAGGAGCCTGAAAAGGAGCGATCAGAAGAGATCAGTGAAAATGTGGTGAAAGTGGTTTCCCCAAACCAAGTGAATAATGTGGTCAAAAAGGAGGCAGAACACAGCTGTCTCAAATGCTGCTGACAAGTTGAGATGGGAGATGATAGTTGACCATTGGATTTATTTATTTATGCATTCATTACTTTGGATTAATATGAAGATATAGACAATTAGGTAACATTGTGTTTTAGGTAGTACAAGTTACAGGTGTGTCCCTCACCCAGGAGTGTGCCATACGTCCTTACATTGTGCCTGTTGGGTGAGAGCACACCAATCCTCTCTCCTCCGCTCACTCCCCATCCTCCCCACACCCCAGTTTAATTGTGTTTTTCTCTTGTGTGGATGTTCATTTGTTAGTTCACTGGTTTCATGTAAGTGTTGAGTACATTGGATATTTGCTTTTCCATTCTCGTGACACTTTACTAAGTAGAATGTTCTCCAACTCAACTGATAAGGGTGTGGAGAAAAGGGAACACTTTTATATGTTTGGTGCGATTGAAAACTAATACAACCTCTTTGGAAAGAAGTATGGAGACTCCTCAAGGAACTAAAAGTACACCTTCCATTGATCCCACAATCCCATTAATAGATATCTACTCAGAAGAAAAAATCATTTTATCATAAGGACATTTGCACTGAATGTTTATTGCAGCGCAATTCACAATCACCAAGATGTGTAATCAACCCAAGTGCCCATCCACACATGGATGAATTAATAATCTGTGGTATATGTATACTATGTAACATCATTCAGTTATAAAAAAGATGGAGACTTTACATCTATTGCATTGCCCATTGCATTTAAAACAGCCATGGTTTAAGTATTTGTGTCCCCCCCAAATTTACATGCTGGAATCCTAACCCCCAAGACAGAGGATTAAGAGATGGTGCCTTTTAGGAGGTGATTAGGTCATGAGGGCTCTACCCTCATGTTTCAGATTTGTGCCCTTATGAAAGAGGCCCAGGGATCTAGCTAATCCCTCCCATCATGTGAGTACACAGTGTGGGAAAGGGCTGTTCTATGGACTGGGAAGGGGGCCGTTAGCAGACACCAAGTTTACTTGTATCGTCATCTTAGACTTCTCAGTTTCCAAAGTGTGAAAAATAAATTTCTGTTGTTTATAGGCTACCCAGCCTATGGTACTTTGACATATCAGTCCAAATGGCCTAAGACAATTATCCTGATAAGATGGGTGAATGGAGTGATGGGAGAAAGAAGCCTCATTAGAATGACTACTGGAGACAATGGGAGAAGATACTTAGGGGCAGTGAAATCTAAACAAAATAGTTTTGGGGTTTATTTTTACCACATGAAATTTGCTGTGAAAGGAGAGAAATAGGAATGGTAATAAGATTAAAATGAGTCAATGCCCATTTTGCTCTTAAGATGGTAGAAGGTTATGTCAATGGGAATAAGCCAACAAAGAAATAAAAAAAAAGTTACTCAGGAGAAAGATGAGGAAATTTCTAGAGCAATGTCCTTAAGTAGAACACAAAATAGTGGACAAGTGAGGGCTTGACTGTGTTTGGAGACAATTCTCCACATAGTCTCGTGTTTTTCTGTGTCTTATGAACAAAGTCGCTTATTACCTTTTTGTTCTGGACTGTCTTTCCAAGGATGTTTGTTTAGCAGAAAGCCTGGGAAGTTAGAGATATCATCTATCTCACTTTGTAGACAAAGCAGATTTGCTTACTGTCGCCTATAGTAATGACAATGTCTTCCTCTGAGGAAAGGTCAGGAGAGCTTGCTCACATCCCATTATAAAATATTCAGGTGTCCTAAGCTCAAAATTATTCTTCTGTAGTGGAACCCACCGCACATGCAGAAGCCGCTTGCTCCTCATCACATTGCCGTATCTGGGAACTCTACTAGGGTTCTTCAGAGGATCAGAACATATATGTGGATCAACACATACTGCAGTTACCAACTTACAGATTCAGGGAGCTGATGGCATAGTTCCAGTCCAAAGGCAGGAGAAGACCAATAGCTCACTCAGCTCAAAGGCAGATAGGTAGAGAGAGAGAGAGAGAGTTCTTTCTTAATAAGCCTTTTATTCTATTCCAGTGCAAGCATTCAATGGATTGAATAAGGTTTTCCTACATTGGGGAAGGTAGTCTGCTTTATTCAGTCACATGTTAATTTCCTCCAGAAACACCCTCATAGACACACCCAGAAATAATGTTTGACAGATGGTCAAGTGGACCATAAAATTAACCATCACAAGAAAATGACCATCCTCTAGCTACTACAGTTTCTATGAGTTTCAAACTGTTCTTTGTGTACAACCCAGGACTCTCATGGCTTTTAATATTATCTGTGTAACGGTGGTATGCTAACATTTTAGGTTGAAAGTTGAGTAAAATTTCAGACCCTTCATAATTCCTAACAGGTCATAGCTAGGAACCTGAGAAATTCTCTGTGTTAAAAGAAGGGTGGGGAGGGTTTAAGGACATAGATGCAGGGAGTTGGCTTGATAGTTTCAGTTTCTACAGTGACATTGGATGTAAGGTCATTAGAACATAGTGAAGATGGAAGAGTAAGTGTTAATGTTTGAAAAGACAAAAAATACATGAAACAATTGTTTAGGAGAGTAGGGGTGGGAATAGACCAGGAGATATAATCCTTGATAGTATTAAGGGTGGCTTGTTCATGAATTTAAAGTGATACCAGATAGCCTGGTTTAGTATCTAGTTTACTTGCAGTCATGTTCAGATTCAAGCAAAGATTGAGATATACTGTAGAGGGTAGAAGTTCAGTAAAGAAAGCCAGGGAGAGGCAAAGGAGCTAAGAGCTTATGGAAGAGAATGACTGTAATGATTGAACCATGCAATTTAAACTGGCTAAAGAGAGTTGTGAAAGCATCAGGGTTTGGGGGTCAATGAAGGGTGGGGGGGATCAATGAATTATAAGATTCATTTTAGAGTGATCAAAAGATTTTGAACATGTGGTAGTAAAGGAAGTGAGCTGGAAAGATTGCTCTGCTTATCTGTCACAGTAGCTATTCCTCCTAGGGGGTGCCATCTAAATTTTACTAATTTTTTCTAAGCACTTTGTTCAAGTGAAGATAGTCGTATTTACTCCATTCTCTTGACATCAGAGTGACATTATTAAAAGACGAGAGAAGTCCAGTGTTTGCTTTTATTTTTAAAATGCCGTTTAGTTTTCAATAATCACTACATTTAAAAAATATATTTACTTTTCTTTTCAAATGTTCACAAAATATCTTTCAGCATGTTCCTGATTAGTTTCATTATTAGCCTTATAGAACTAGTACTTAGAGAATTTACGTTCTCCAGATCAATGACTTCCAAATGTTTTTGATAGTGTACCCCTTACATTAAAGTATTTTTCATGAATTTGCATCTCAAAGTATGTATAATTATGTGTAAATTATGCACTTCCATTAAAATATAAATATAATCAAATGCACATAGTATAGATGTATTATAAAACTTGGTCAATTATATAAATTGTAAAAGAATGAAGAGATCTGAAGGCAACATTTTTTTTTCAGCACGAAAACTTTTTTTCTCCTTAGATTTTAATAATTATATTTTAGTCAATATTGAATACTGTTTATATTTTTAACATTTTAGTGAAAGTAATAGACTGCATTAGACCTGATGAGACTATCATTGACTTTTAACTCCTGAGTGTCTCATGAGATGTTTGGCCAAGGAAGAATGGTGCTGCCATTTTCTAATTGTTCAGTTGTCTGTGTGTTAATAGAATTGCCTTTGATCTGTGTCTCCTGTGCAGGAGTCTTTTTAAATTTCTCGTTCATTTTGTGAGGGTGAATTTCATTAAAACTAGACAATGTAATCTGTAAATCTACTTAACTGGTGTGCTTAAATTACAATAGTTCAAATATGAGCAAAGGCCACCTGTCTTATTGAACTCCCACTGTTCTGTTAGGATGCTTCCATAAACCATACAGTACATTTGACTGTCTCACATTTGGGCTCAATGAGGATGTCCTTGCCAATTTGTATATTAAATATTAGTATAGTTTCATATCTTCCTTATTTCTAAGATAAAAATACTATGAGAAATCCTAATATTTCATTTATAACGCCAGTGAATTTTCATATTTCTTCCCTCTCCCATGGTCTTTACTGTCAGTCTGTCAAATCCGTTACAGAATAAACTCTTTTTCTTTCTCTTTCTTTCTCTTTTTTGGCACCACATGTATTATAGGCACTAATGTGTATTACATGCTGAATAAATATTTGGTGAGGGAATAAATCATTTCTTTCCTGATTTAAAAATAAGAATCTGCCTGTTTCTAATATTAGTACATTTTTTCCTGTATTTCTTGTTTATTTATCATAGTAGTTATGATATCACATTGGTTTATCATCACCCTGAAGTAGATAAGGCTAAATCTTATCCAATGTACGAGTTATTTGAAAATTTGCAGGCAAACCCAGGTTTGAATGGTCCCTCCTGTAAGTGATGGCTGGCTATTCTGTTGTTTTTTGTTTTCCCTATGGTATGCTACAAATTTTCCCTTTAATGTTTCTAAAACAATGCATTTTCAGTATGTAACTTATCATAATATGTGATAAAAATTGAATTCCATAAGTAGTAATCCATGTCAGTTTACCCATCATGGTATCAGGGAACAAACTTCAGTGCCTTCTCCTTTACTCATTCCCCAAATCCTTATCCCAACTCTCAAGAATTCAACTCCTGGGACACTTTGCTAAGGAGGAAGACCTCAGAATCCCTGGGTTCTACTCATAGCCCACTCTATGGCCTGGTGCCTCAGTCCCGCTGAGGTTTCTGTCTGTGAGGGTACCTGACAGCAAAGCATAAGGGGGTAACTGAACCTATAGATTGTAATTTTGAGCCTATGACTTGTCTGAACCCCCAAGGTGTTGAGCTGATATAATTTCCCAAACTTGCTAGTAGAGAAAACCATCTAGGATGTTTGCTAATGGAATGGATCCCCGGGTCTTTCCTCCTAGAGGTGATTCAGTGTATTTAGTTGTGGTTCAGGAGTTTCATGTGAACCATTCCCCAGGTGATTTGTAGAATTTGCAAGTTTGGGAAAGCCTGGTGTAATTCATTCTGAAATTACTAAGTGCCCAAGATCTGAATGGCTAGGAGGTCACGGTCTAGTCACTAAACAGAAATGTAAATACAGAGTACTTCATTGGGGTTGCTGGGAAAGGCTTCATCCTCAGCAGGGGCCTCAGAATGGGACCAGCTGATCAGAGATGAGGCAGGGATCTACCATGGGAGCCCAGGGCAAGCAGGGCCAGACCTGGCGCCTCACACCCACATTGGCTGCTCAGTGGAGAGGCTGAGACCACATTCCCACTGATGGGCATGGGTGGGCTAGGAAATGAGAGGGTGTGGAAATGAGGGTGTGCTGGGAGGGGACAGTTACAGGAGGCTGAGCTCTCAGGTTATCCAGACCACCCTCTTCGGCCACCTGGGCTCACTCCCAGCTTCTCCAAAGTGCCCGCCTCACATAGAGAGGAAGTACTACTGCACGGCCACTTCCAATCTCCATTAAAAAATTGAAATAAAATATTTCTTTTTCCTGAAAGTTTTGTCTAAAAACATGGGTATGCATTATACAGCAACATACGGTAGTTTACAGAAAGAGTATATAGTGAGTATTTAGGCCATAAGTGGCATGAATGGTATATAAGTGTTGAAATTCCTCATACCAAAACTTCATTCTTTGTATGTGTCTCTGACTTTATTCATATTTCTGAAGATGAAAGAA
The DNA here is from genome assembly GCA_963574575.1 of Galagoides demidoff. NCBI lineage: Eukaryota > Metazoa > Chordata > Mammalia > Primates > Galagidae > Galagoides > Galagoides demidoff. Next base: position 19,125 of record CAUYQV010160831.1, read on the forward strand.
GTTCTCTTGGTCTTACTTTCTCACTTACTTGGCTGTGGTTCTCAGTTATACTTCTTCAAAACCTAAACTCATCTTTAGAGTCCATCTTTAATTGAATGAGTTTGTTGCTTAGGTAGTTTTGAAATCTGTCCTTCATCTTTAAAATTTTTAATAGAGAAGAAAGGAAATAAAAAAAAGTATGTGCTTTTCTGTGATGCCAGCATTTTCTTGTCATGCTATTGTGTTTTTCTTCCTGGCTTTTTCTTCTGTTAATAAAGCGGCTTCTCCACTCCCTCATTGTTCCTTGGCAATCACTCTACAGACCTTCCCAAGAGTATTTTTTCTGTCATGTTGTCCTGTGTCCTCCTTTGATGACAACTGGAGGCTCGTCTGTCAGCATAAATGGGGGAAATGTAGCAGTATCTTTCCTTTACACTTTCGTTATGTTTAGAGAAAAAATAAATTTCCCATTGCTTTGTCAGAAACTTGGGAACTATTTAAATCTGCAAAGAGTACAACTCAGACTTCAGAAGTAGTTTACATTTCAACACTTCAAGTCATCTGACATTTCTTCTTTTCATAGAGCAGTTAAGTGACAAGGGAGAACTTGGAGGCAAGCTCTTTGAATAGATTCATTTGAGAATTCCTGTGGTTCATGTTCACATATGATATCCAGGCCCCTGGAAGCTCGATTATTTAAAAATGTTTTAAAGCTAGTTCTCTACTCCCAAGCAAGTAGATTGTCACATAATATTGACTAAGAAGATTCAAAAGTGGGTATTTTTTTTTTTTGGAAGAATGAAGATAATTCCTTAACATTTGGATTCTTATTTTAGTTGCCTGAGGTGACAGGATTGCAAAGGCCAAATCCAACACTAATTAATAATAGTAATAGAAGTTTGGTTGGGACTATCTTTTTTAAAAGTAAAATCTAGTGTTTCATTTCTGATAACAAAAGCGATGCTTATTGACTATAATATTTTGGAAATCCAGAGGAAAAAAAAAGAAAATTAACGCTTATTACTAGATAATCCTGATAGAATTATGTTCTTAAAAAATTCATATAGTATGAGAAAATTGAGTCTAATTTTTGATAGCTTTACTCATTTTTTTAAGGGTTAGTGGTTTATTCAGGTTTTCTAGTTGTGGGTTAATTTTAGTAATTTTTGTATCTTCTTAGGAGCTGATGCTTTTTCTTGACAATTTATGATATTCACTAAAATATATTGCTATGAGTGTAATTAATCCACTTCCTAAGTGAAACTCTCTAAGAGTAGAATCAGAATGTTTTAAAATAATAACTGAGAAAATGACATGAAGGCTGTGTTGATCAGTTTGATGGAAGTATTTCGGATTGCACGTGAAAACCCCACACTGTACCCCAGAAGTGCATTAATGTACATAGTTACCATTCAATAAAA
>CAUYQV010160832.1:0-16964 GCA_963574575.1 Galagoides demidoff
TGCGTCGGGCCCTAGCCCCATAGGCCGGAAGTGTGGCGGGTTCAACCCCCGCCCCGGCCAAAAACTGCAAAAAAAAAAAAAAAAAAAAAAAAAAAAGACAAGAAGAAAGTGTGGGAGTTAAAGAGGTTAAGGGGCTGATCACTGTGCCAATAACTTCCCCTTACCACTGCCCTACCCTACACAATCACAACCTTGGCATTATTCTGAGTAATCTTTCGTGGGTCAGTTTCCTCCATACCAGACGTTTGCAAAAAGTGGCCCTGGAAACTTGTGGGGAATGCAAATTCTCAGGCTCCACCCCAGGTCTTTCTAATCCGATAGTCGAGGGGCGGGGCTCAGCAACTGGCATTGTACCAGATGATCTTGATGTCCAGCCAAATTTGGGACTTAGTGCGCTGTCCCGCTGTCAGCCCTCCGAGGGGCACTGTGGCCAGCCTTCTTCCCTCTTTCCTGTCCCCAGTGCCTAGCATCTAGCAGGCGTGTAATAAATATTTGCTGAATGCATAACAACGAAGGTTACAATAATGGTAGCTAGCCATTGACTGAGGACCTCCTGCGTGCCAGGCTCTGCCCTAAACGGTGTTGGACGATTAATTCATTTAAGCAGCAGGGATCATTTTTACAGTTGGCGAAACTGAGGCTCAGGAGGCCACGCGCCGAGCCCAGGGGTCGTCCACAGGGAGATGGCACTGTCTCTCAGTCCCTCACGGAGCCCAGCGGCCGCGCGTGTCTGTGGCCCCACGAGGGCGCCCCCACCCGGCACGCCGTGCAGACTGGGACGACGCGGTGGCGGCGGCGGGGCGGCGGTTGGCGAAAGTGCGGCTGCGGACGCGCGGAGAGGCGGGCGGCGCGGATGAGGAAGCAGCGCCGGGCGGCTGCAGCTCCGGGGATTGCGGGGCAGGGGCGGGCGACATGGGCCGCCTGCACTGCACTCAGGACCCGGTGCCCGAGGCCGTGGGCGGCGACATGCAGCAGCTGAACCAGCTGGGCGTGCAGGTGGGCCCGAGGGGCGCGGGGCGCCGAGGCTTGGGTGATCGCGGGCGGCCGCGCGCGAGGGTAGGCCCGGGGGTGTCCAGGGGCTGCGGAGAGTTCGGGGGACTAGACCAGGGGGAATCTGGTGCGCGTTTGGGGTGTGGGGTGGACGCGGGGACGGGTTAAGGGGATTTGGGGAGCGGAGGAATCTCAGGAGGCCTAGGGAGTTTGTGGGGACTCAGAAATGAGACTAGGGGATTTCTGGGGGAGGCCTGGGACCGAGGAGAGCTCCTGGGGTCTTAGAAAAGTGAGTGCGTGGCGTCGTGCCCAAGCGAAGTTCGGGGGACTTAAGGAATACGCTAAAGGAGCTGGGAGCCTGAGGGAGTTTGGGGGGAGGCGGTGGACTCCAAACGGAGGCGTTTGATAGGGAGGCCCACGGGAGCTTGTGGGGACCGAGGAAGGTCTGAGCATTGCGGCTCCAGTAAGGGGATCCAATGTGCCTGTCAGTTAGACCAGAGAGGGGCTCTGTGGGCCTGAGGACCAGGTCTGGAGTAAGGCCCCAAGTTTAGGACAGTTCCTGGAAGTCCCCATGGAGAAAAACCATATACACTGTGCACAGTGGAGGCCCCCATCCTTGATGGCAGTGCAGATGGCAGAGCTTTTTTCACCTCCCCAGGCTGCAGGTGCCAGTCAAATTAACCTGGGACGCGCCTTGGTCCTGTTCTGCTTAGAATGCCCCTTACATACCAGAGGCAGGCTAAAAAAAAAAAAAGGTTAATGTAATACTTTTCATCACCCCTACAAAGACGCATGTTTCCCCCACTAGGTTGTGATAACTTCCCAAGAGATGGTACTGCGCTCTTTCATCTCAGTATTCCCCACAACTTCCTGTACATGTAACAGGCTTCTGTGTGGAATAAAAATCAAACTTATAATGATGATTATGCTAGGCATGTTCTAAGCTTGAGTTATCTAGTAGAAATAAATTGTAAGCCCTGTGTCTATGTTTTCTAGTAATCACATTTAAAATTTTATTTTATTTTATTTTTTGAGACAGAGCCTCAAGCTATCCCCCTGGGTGGAGTGCCGTGGCATAACAGCTCACAGCAACCTCCAACTCCTGGGGCTCAAGTGAGTCTCCTGCCTCAGCCTCCCAAATAGCTGGGACCACAGGTGCTTGCCACAAGGCCCAGCCACTTTTTGGTTGCAGCCATCATTGATGTTTTTGCAGGCCCGGGCTGGATTCGAACCCACCACCCTAGGTGTATGTGGCTGGCGCCTCAGCCACTTGAGCCACAGGTGCCGAGCTACATTTAAAATTTAAAAAGATACATGTTATCTGAACTGATTTTTTAAAAGAAAAACAATAAGAAAATTGAAAAAGAAGAAAGAAACGGGAAATTAATTTTAAAATATAGTCATGTGACGCCTAATGACAGGATATGCTCTGAGAACTGCATTATTAGATGATTTTGTCATGGTACATGCATCATAGATGGCACTTACACAAACCTACTACACACCTAGTCCTAGGCTAGTCTGTACAGTGTGTTAACTATACTGAATACTACAGACCATTCTAACACAATGATGAAATATTTGTGGATTTAAACATAACAAAACATGGAAAAGGTACAGTAAAAATACAGCATAAAAGATTTAAAAATGAGACCGGGTGTGGTGGCTCGTGCCTATAATCCCAGCACTTGGGAGGCCAAAGCAGGTAGATTGCCTGAGCTCATAGGTTCAAGACCAGCCTTAGCCAGAGTGAGACCCTGCCTCTAAAAATAGCCAGGCATTGTGGCGGGTTTCTGTAGTCCCAGCTACCTGAGAGGCTGAGGCAAGAGAATTGCTTGAACCCTAGAGTTTGAGGTTGCTGTGAGCTATGATGATAGGGCACTCTATCTAGGGAGACTCTGTCTCAAAAAAAAAAAAAAAGATTAAAACATGGGTACAGCTATATAGGGTACTTACTATGAATGGAGCTTGCAAGGCTGGAAGTTGCTCTGGGTGAATCAGTGAGTGTGAAAGGCCTACATAGGATATTGGATATCACTGCATGCTACTATAGACTACTTATATAAACTATTATATAAGAACATGGCACACCTAGGCTACCCTAAATTTCTTTCTTTTTTTTTTTTTTGGAGACTGAGTCTCATGTCTCACTATGTCACCCTCCATAGAGTGCTGTGGTGTCACAGCTCACAGCAGCCTCAAACTCTTGGGCTTAAGCAATTCTCTTGCCTCAGTCTCCCAAGTAGTTGGGACTACAGGCACCCGCCACAATGCCTGGTTATTTTTCTTTTTTTGCAGTTGTCATTGTTGTTTGGCAGGCCTAGGCCGGGTTCAAACCCCTCTAGTCCCAGCATATGTGACTGGTGCCCTAGCTGCTGAGCTACAGGCGCTGAGCCCACTAAATTTATTTCAAAAAATATTTTTCTAGCCAGGGGTGGTAGTTCATCCTATAGTCCTATAGGATTACTTGAACCTAGCCTAGGAGTTAGGGGCTGTAGTGCACCATGATTCTGTCTATGAATAGTCACTGCATTCCAGCCTGGACAACATAGTAAGACACTGTCTCTATAAATAAATAAATAATAATTTTCTATCTTCAATGATAAATTAACCTCAGCCTTACTTTATTTATTTTTTTTTTTTTTGAGATGGGGCCTCAAGCTATCCCCCTGGGTAGAGTGCCATGGCATCACAGCTCATAGCAACCTCCAACTCCTGGGCTCAAGCCAGTCTCCTGCCTCCGCCTCCCAAGTAGCTGGGACCACAGGCACCTGCCACAACGCCGGCCATTTTTTGGTTGCAGCCGTCATTGTTGTTTGGCCGGCCCAGGCTGGGGATTTGAACCCACCACCTCAGGTGTACGTGGCTGGCGCCTTAACCGATTGAGCCACAGGCGCTGAGCCCCAAGTCATTTTTAATTCACACTCTTCAATACCTCTTATCAGTCCCTCTCACTCCAGAAGAGCATTTCCCAGGCTAGATTGGTGTCCTTTTTTTACCTTTCACACAGAAACAGAAATATCCCCTCTAGAGCTTCTATCTTGATAACAATCCCTTGGGCACACTGGGGCAAGATGTATAATTCCAAAAGGATATTGATCTTAGAACTCCCAGCACAGAGGTTTTTCATAATTAAATTGCCTATAAGCCACAAATGACATCTGGCTCCATCCAGCCTCTCTTCCCAAAATCTTAGCTTCATTTACTCCTTGAAATTTACTCTCTGAAAAAGCTAACCGGTTCTGGTTACTGATTATTTTCCTCAGCTCTGTGCCTTTGCTGAACACATGTCATCACCGGGAATGTTCTTCCTCTTTGCTTTCCCCATAAAACAATCCTACCCATCCTTTAAAACGGAGTTCAAAGACCATTCCTCCACAGCCTATTCTGCTCTCTATGGTTGGGAGAAATTACCCCCTCCTCTGAGATTATATAACACTCTCCTTGCTCTCCTATTTTGGAAATGAACATTCAGACTCTTTTACGCTCAGTTGGAGTGTAAACATAAGGAGATATATCTTATATCTCCTACCAACTGTAAACATATCTCATACAAACATACTTCGGTATCTCCCGTGGCATTCAGCCCAAATCTTGTAGATGTATGTACTATGAATATAAGTTAATAAATCTTACATTAAGGCCTTTGCACAGAAAGAGAGCATGTTTCTACCCATATTGCTTTGGCAACCTTTCGGTTTAAAGAGAACTAAATGATACAATGTTTTTCAAGAGTTATATACTAAGTGTGCAGGTATAATAAAACTCGCTTGAATTTTCCAACTAGAGAATCAGCGAATAGGAGAAGAAAATATTCATTGATCAATCAAGGCAGTTTACGCTGAAAACATCTGTCTTGTTGCCAACCATCAGTCAACCTTACACAGAACACAACGCAGGCGGCATGTACAACATCTAACCAGACGCCTTACTTTGCTGTAGACAATCATGTTGGGAGAACTCTCCTCTGGATCTGCAATCCCCACCGCTCTTTGATCCGCAGACCCCTGAGCCATCCTGGGTGTCTTCACTCACGCTGCAAAAATAAATGAATAGAACATTAAGTCACGAAGGCATTATACAAGGAAAGCTTTGAAATGCAAAAAAACTAAGTATCTTTTGGCAGATGTCATAAAAATTAAAAAATGACATAATTTTTTATTTTTCCTCATTTATCTAAAAGGTAAAAGGATAATTTTGGTCTTACCACCCACATACGTTCTTCTAATCCCTCTATTTTTAGCCCAGAATCATGTACCCCAGGAGTGAAAATATATGCTGGTCTTAAACAATCTCCTGAAGACAGAGGAAGCCCATCATTTTGATGTTGATTTTGTCTCACCAGAGCTCATTTTCTGATTAATTCTATGCATTAAAACATGAATATTTTATCAGGGAAATGCAAATCTAGACCACAAGGAGATAACAGTTCATACCAAGATGATTATGATAAAAAAATATCCTCCAATAAGTATTGGCAAGGATATGGGGCAATCAGGACCCTCGTGCATTACTGGTGGGGATGGAAAATAGTGCAGTCCCTGTAGGAAACAGTCCTGTGGCTCCTCAAAAGGGGAACACATAATTACCAAGTGCCCCAGCAACTCCGCTGCTCAGTACACACCCCAAAACTTGAAAACAAATAATCGAACACGTTCTTGTACACAAATGTTCACAGCAACACTATCCATTACAGGCAAAAGATAGAAGCAACACTGTGTCCGTCAGGGGGGAATGGATAACGGAGTGTGCCTGTCCACACACCGAGATGTTATTTACCATAAAAACGCACGCAGTGCTGATACTGGCTGCAACACGGATGAACTTCGGGAACATCACGCTAAGTAGAAAAAAGGCAGACTCAAAATGGCACATATCGTGTGAGCCCATTTATATAAAATACCCGGAATGGGCAAATCCATAGAGGCAGAAAACAGAGTGGTAGTTACCAGCGGCTGGGGCGAGGCGGGGCGGGAATGGGGGGCCTGCTTCACGGATACAGGGTCTCCTTTAGATATGACGGAAATAATTTGGAACTGGAGATGACAGTTGTAAGACACTACAGATGTGCTGAAAGCCACTGAATTACAGACTTGGAGATGGTTGATTTTAGGTTAGGTGAATTTCACCTCAATTATTAGAAAAATAAATATGTTCAATGTGGTCTCCGTCAAAGCCTAAAAAACAGTGAGAAAGCAGACGGATGGAATTTTTGAGTACAGAGCCAAGTCTGGTTCTTGGGGTGACACTGTATTTGCTGTGTGACCTTGAACAAGTTAAAGAACCTGTTAGCTCCTTTGGCTAATGTCCCTTTACAACCTACAAGTCGGACGCCCGGCTCTGAGGCTCAGAACCAGGCCCAGCTCCTTCCCCTGCTTTGCTCTCACCACTAAAACAGGAGTTTCCTCCCAGGTAAGTTGAATGTGAAAGTCTGGTATAAAGTCATCAAAGTCCTAAACAAATGTTATCACTAATCTAAGGACCTGCCTGGGTTATTCCTACAACAGGCTTTTCATCAAAGAAACTTTTATAAATACCATACTTGACAGAAAAGATCATTTCAACTTATAATAAAAACTCAGGAAACATTTTATTATGCAATATGTTGGTCCCAAAGCTCACTCCATAAAGACGGATCTGAGTAAAATAGGGGAGAGAGACAGGAATTCATAATTTAGGGTAAGAATTTAATTGCCTAAAATATCCCATTTGCATAACATCACCTGCTTTCCTCATTGATGAGTGAGGAGATTTTAGAACTAAATTACATAAAGAGATAAAGAGCCACATTCTGTTACCTCTGTCCACGTAATGTCAGTATTTCTATGAATACAGTAGTACTTGGCAACACTGATTATTATTCTAATCAGTGGCTTTTAAAGTTAAATGAACAAAACGAGGTTTCCTTTTTAAACAACTACTTCGTTTCCTGCGCCTTTACCTTACTACAGAACAGGACAGGGCACGAAAAACAAAAACTGAGTCCATTATGTCCTCTCATTCATCTACGGAACACAGCCCTTTCAGGTTTCTGAGGCTTTATTTTAAAATGAACACTTTCTCTTTAATGAGCGTAATCTCTTCTGCCTAGAAAAACTGTGTTATCATGGCAAGGTTGGAAGTGACCTAGAAACAAAGGTGTCAGCAACTCTCCCTCTGCCTATCCCGGGCTTCCCCTTGCCACCAGCAGGAGTGTGTTCAAACAGGCTGATCTTGCTGGGGCCGGACTTTAAACCATGGCGTGAATGCGGGCCGCCTTCACGTTAGGAATTCTAGAGAGTCTACCAGTCAGTAGGAAAGCGTCTATTTTTGGCTCCTCTATTAACTCATTTTGAAACTCAGACAAGCAATCTAACTTTTCTGTGTCTAGAAAGAATCTCATCTAAAATAATAACATAACTACCTTGTAGTCCATACGTCAACAGATGTCAGTGAGAACTGGATGTGATACCTACATGGATAGCTTTCAGTTAAATTCACTGACTATCAGGCTGGCCTCATGAAATCACAGGATCAGATTTTCATTCATTAGGTTATGGTGTGAAATACTTATTTTAAATGAACTACAAAAGAAATGAGTGGGGCGTGTTTTAAATTTTGTGGTAGGGCAAAGCAACCTCCTTCATTTTATTCACATAATGTAGACTACACACACGTTCATAGTGAAATAATGCCAGGACTTTTAATATTTGAAGAATGTCAGCATTTTTCTGAAAACACAAAGCTGCATCTTAGTAGAAAGAAAGCAAGCTAATGATATTTTCCTATAATGACTTGTTGCTAACACAGGCGCAAAACTGAAAATGGGTGCAGACCACACATTCTACCATCCCAAGAAGAGTCAATACAGCTCCATGGTTCCAAGCTGGCCTCGTCATCACACAGATCCACATCTGAATCCGCCTCCACCACTAACAGCTGTGTGATCTGGGGCAAGTTACTTCTCATTTCTGTGTTTTTGTTCCCTTATCCATCACCAGTCACAGTCCCGGCACAGTGGATGCTGCACGGGCAGGCCTAGACCATTCCCTTCTCTGCAACTAAGTGGCTGTCAGAATCAGATCAAGCCACAGCTTCTCTAGACTTCCTTAAATTTCCTTCCAGCTCAGATCTGGAACCTCGGAACTTCAAATTTCTCATTTTCCTTCAAAGGCTCAAGTATTTTCAAGTGAATAATGGAACTGATAGGATTCCACTAAGATGCAGTGTACTCCTTCTGGGACATCCATCTGGATAACAAGTCACCGAAACTGCCCAAAGAGGCAAGCTGTTTAACAACCAAGTTCCATGCGTGGAAGAAGATTTCCCTCAGGGTTTACTGAGGTGGGCCAGACCTAAACTCAGGAATCTGTGTCTGGAACTCAGGAGCAATTCAGGTAAGAAGGGCTATAGGGAGGGTAGAAAAGCTAGTCTGGGAGATGCTGTGAGATGAACGGAGCACCTGTGACACAAATAGATGAGTGAATCATTAGAAAGATGGGACTGGGCCTGCCGTTTATTCCAAACTTGGAATGCCTGCTGTTTTCTTTATACACCACCCCCTTCTGAAGCAAGCAGACACTAGGGTATACTAGATAGTAACACTGAGCAAAACAGGGAGGAAGGGGTTTGATGGCCTGGAGAGGGAAGGAGCTGTGTGTCACACGGGGTGGGGGGGGCACTGCAGCGGCAATGGACCCTCCCACCCTAGCCTTCCAGCTCTTCACAGGGAGGATGACAACCCTCCACTATGCAGGGTTGCTTTAAGTCGTGTAAATGCCCTAGCGTGGAGAGAAGGAAGAGACTGCTCTGCAGTCTTGTTCCAGGTCAGTGTTTAGCTGAGCATAACTTCCAGACCACTGGCCTCAGAATCAACAGGGAAGCCCACCCCAACCCTTCCCCTCCGATGTTCCGACTCCTACATCTGAGATGGAGCCCTCAGCAGTCTGATGACCTCCTCAGGTGATCCTGGTACATGCACAGCTACAAGTAGGATGACTAAAATTACCTTACAATGCCACTAAAGTCGTCCCATGCAGCTAAAAGCCTTCAACACCATGTCTGCCACTCCTGGTACCCAGCCCTCAAAACCTATTCATGGAAACATCACAGAGCAGAGGTAATCAAAGCCTGACTATAATATAACCTGAATATTTATGCTGCCAAATAAGAATTATTGTTGATTTTATTTCTTCTCCTCCATGTTACATCAAATTTGCATTGTTTGCCTCAGCCCATTAAAATCCAATGGATTTTTTTTTTCTGACATCAGCAATGTAAGCCCTACAGAAAAAAAAAATTACAAGATGTGTGCTAGCTGGGTAGTACAGGCTTGTTTATATAGCTCTAATCTGACTGAGTGGGCAGGAATCTCAAGGGGAAAGAAGGAAGAACAACAGCTCCAAATAACAAATAACTCTTTCTGCTCTAGCAGAGTCTGCCGACTTGACATCCCCTATATACTCAAAGTTCAAATGCACAGTGACAGATCGAGTGTCTGTTTCAGGTAATGAACCGAAGACCTTAAAGCAAGGCAACAGCGCTCAACCCATAAAGGCTGAGTTTGGTGGCATTAATGGGCTCCCAGTAGTTTCCAGGGATATAATCACCTGATCATTTGAGGACTTCAGTTGGAATGATGGCCTGTTCAAGGGCCTGAGCCACACTATCCTCAGAATAAACTGGGAGAGACTAAATATATATATTTCTCATCAGGGCGCTGTGCCTCACACCTCCACTTTGGGAGGCCAAGGAAGAAAGAATGCTTAAGGCCAGAAGTTTGAGACCAGTCTGGGCAACATAGTGAGACCCCATTTCTATAAGAACTTTCAAAAATTAACCAGGCATGGTGGCGCATACCTGTAGGCCCAGCTATTCAGGAGGCTGAAGTGGGAGAATCACTTGAGCCCAGGAGTTCAAGGCTGCAATGTGCTATGGTGATGCCACTACACTCCAGCCAGGGACAGAAAGAAAAAGTTTATCTCTAAAAGAAAAAAATAATTTTCTAAAATAAATATACATAGTCCTGTTTCCCATGCTCCAGAAATCTAGTAGGCCCAAGGTAGTCCCTTGAGATTTATACTTTAACTGTTCCCCAGGTGATATGGAAGTATAGCCAGGTTTGGAAACCACTGACCTAAATTCTACAGAGCCTGCCTCCCCTTCACCTGGCCCCTTCACCCCATCCCACAGTGCCTACATCTGGGCAGACATGCTGACGTGGGGCTCCATCAGCTTCCCTTGTATTAGGGCAGAAACTCATGTAATGGATAAAACAAGGGGCCTGGAGGCAGAGAACCGACTCTTAGTCCTGGCTATGCCATTTCGGTGCTGTGTGACCACTCACAACACACTAAACCTCTCTGGGACTTGGTTTCCTTATCTATAAAATGGACACATACTATGGCTCTCAGCCCTATCTGCTCATCAGAGTCAGCAGCTGCCACAACAGGTGGATATTATTATTCCCAGTCAAGAGGAGAAAATTAAGGCCGGAAAACATAAGTAAGTTGCCCAAAGTAACACAGCTTGTCAGTCAACGAAGTAAAATTCAAACCTGAGACTAATTCCAATGCCTGCAATTCTTTCCAACACATCAGTCTCGGTCTCTGGTGAAATCCAGAACATACCATATTTAGTGCAAAGCCTAGTGCATAGTAGGTCCTCAAGGGATCCATGCTTCCTTTGTTCTACTTCCTAGTTTACCGGTGAAGTTGACTTCTCCATATCAAACCTACCTTAATACAAACAAACACAATCCTAAATTGCCACAGCTCCCTGACAGCCTACAGAAATCAGTCCACCAACGCTACTTGTAAAGTAAAATACTTTACACACCCTATGTAAACAAAGGTCCTAAAAATGGATGCAGGAGGGCGAGATGAGAAGTCTGCCAAATAACAAGCAGGACATGCTGGGCCTGGGAGTCATATTACTGTAGTTCAGTGGCTGCTGGAGGTCCAGGTCCACCCATGCCACCCAGGCATACTCTCTTACCAGGTCTACGAACCCCACACTCTTCCAGACAACTCCAGCCCCACCGACTTCCCATAGACTCGTCCCACCCTTCAAACTCTACTTCTATAAATAGGATGCCCACGGTGTCTTTCCACCTCCTCTCTGAACTTTGACCTTCTGTGACCTTCATGGAAACTTGCCTTCCCCTGAGGACACCCCGCTGCCCCTGTAGTCCAGCTGTCCCCACCCTATACATCTTAAGAACAAGAAGTAGGAGAGGGATCCCCCTGGCTCTCCTCTGCTGCTCCAAATGATGCCCTCTTCCTTCCAACATAAATCCCCACTGTGACACTCAGGCCATCTGACTACGCCACTGTCTCCCTGTCCCCTTGCTATTTTCCACTCCCAGCTGCTTATGCCTTTCCATTTCCCAAAGTCTCCAGCTTCCAGCTCTCAGTTTTCTTCTCCATCAACCTCAGTGGCTTTAATATGAAAGACCTACCTGAAAAGCCGGTTTCTCTCTTCCTTTTCTCCCCACTGGAGTCTTTCTCCTCCCACAGCCACTCCTCCGTCATCCCCCCGGGTCTGTACCCTGACTCTGCACTCACTGAACATCTTCAGACAGTCGCTCCACTGGCTCCACAACTTTCTTCCTGTCCATCACTGCCCCTCACTCTGCCTTCCTGTCTGCTCTCACTGGCTCCCTCATTACAACCGCTCATAATCACTCCCTTGCAAATATCCTCTACTGCCACACCAACCCCCTGCTGTGTCATCCTGTCCTCAAAAAACTCCAACACTCAGGGAACCCACATATCCACCAACTCCAAGATCACATCCAAACAGATGAACGCTTTGGGGTGGGGAGGAAACACAGCACTCAGCGGCCTCGCTGTGTTTTAAATTCATGGCCACAAACTTAAACCCATTCTCAACACTGCCCACTAAACCTAAAATGTTTTCCTATCAAGCTTGCTCTCAAAATCCCCTTTTGAATCGGCTCTCTCCTATCTTTTTCTTGCTCTTACTTGATACAGTATCTCAGCCTATGGACTCACTTCACTAAAGAAGACAAGGAGTGGTGGCTCACACCTGTAATCCCAGCACTCTGGGAGGCCAAGGTGGGAGGATTGCTTGAGGCCAGAGTTAAAGAACATCCAGAACAAAATAATCAGAGACCCTATCTCTATAAATAAATAGATAAATATATATATATATATATATATATTTTTTTTTTTTTAAGTTACCCAAAGTCCCAGCTGCTCAGGAGGCTGAAGTGGGAGGATTATTTGAGCCCAGGAGCTCCAGGCTACAGTGAGCTATGATCATGCCACTGTACTATAGCCTGGACAACAGAGCAAGACCCTGTCTCTTGAAGAAAAAAATTCACTGAAGAAATGGAAGCCAGCAGAAGGCAAGTCACTCATCTTCAGATACCGTCATCCAGGCCACCATGTTCTCTAGCTTCCATCCTCTTACAGCAAAAAGTCTTGCTGCATTTACTAAAAGGAAGTTCCTCTATTTTTGCCCTTAATTAGATGGTTACAAAACATTCCTCTTCACTTACATGCTACCGCCACACCAAAAGGGCTCCTGTTAACAGTGGATTACAGCCAGAAGACCTCCAAGGCACAAACTCCCTGAGGAGAAGAACTTAGGGGACTCTAAAATCTAGAGAGAAGACAAAAATAAGGATGCTAAGGGAATGTGAAGCCTTGGGGACCTACAGCAAACACTCGACATAGCCCAACTCTTCCCCAGATTAAATAAAACCTCACACGCAAGGCCTGTCTACCTTGGTTCTTATTACCCAATACATCCTGTCTGGCTTTCAACAAAAAAATTACAAGACATGCTAAAAAAAAAGAAAAGAAAGGAAAAAAACCAACATTCTGTAGAGATAAGCAACCATCAGAATCACATTCAGATATGACACAGATGTTGGAATTATCAGTGTCATTAACAAACAGGAAATTTAAATTAACCATGTTTTAAAATGTTAAGCGTTTTAATAGAAAAAGCAAATGGTAATGGAAGCAGAAAGACAGAGCTCTTTTTAAAAAAACTTCTTTGAAAAGGAAAAGCTAAAAACCAAACAACTTGCTACAAGTGAAGAATTCCTTTCACGAACTCATGACCAAATGGTCAAGAAAGAATCAATAAGGTTGAAGGTCAATAGGAAATTTCCAAACTAAAAAGAGAAAGAGAAATAAGGGAAAATAAACTTAAAAAATCAGAACAGAAAATTCAAGAACCTTGGAACAATATCAAAGAGTGTAATCAGAACTCCAGGTGGGGAAGAAAAAGAGAAAGGGAAAAAAAGAAATATTTGAAGAAATAATGACTGAGAACTTTCTAAAATTAATGACATGCAACAAACCTCAGATCCAGGAAGATCAGAAATATCAATCAGAATAAATCCCCCCCTAAAAAAAAAAAAAAAAAAAAACCCTATACCTAGATAGATCATAGATCATATTGCAGAAAACCAAAGACAAAAAGAAAATCTTCAAAGAAGCCAGATCCTCACCTATAGAAAAGCAAATATGTGATTTACAGAGCCCTTCTCATCAAAAGCCATGCAAGCAGGAATATGGAGTGAGATACTTAAAATGTTGAAAAAAAAAAAAACGCCCACTTAGAATTCCACATCTACTGCATTTATGCTTCAAAAGTGGAGGAAAAACAAAGACTTTCGCAGGCAAGCAAAAACTGAGGAAATTCATCACCAGCAGACCTGCCATGCAAGAAATGCTAAAAGTTCTTCTGGCAGAGGAAAATTATATAGGTCAGAAACTTGGATCTACGTAAAGAAAGAGCAAGCATCAGAGAAAGAATCAAAGTAAAAGAAAACCTTTTATTTTTCTTAATCCAAAAGAAAGGAATAGAGCCTTTTGAACAATGTTCACGAGACAGAAAAAAATATTTTCTAAAAAAGATTAGCAAATCAACTCTAACGTAGAGCTGTGGAATAGGCCTTGACAATCAATCAGCTCAAAGGTTGGTAAATTAGAGGCCATGTGACCAATCCAGCCTGCTGCCTGTTTCTATGTGATCTGTTTGCTAAGAATGATTTTTACATTTTTAGATGGTTGAAAGAAGTTCAAAGAAGAATCTTTTATGACACATAAAAATTGCATGAAATTCAAATTTGTGGCTATTAATAAAGTTTTATAAATAAAAATGCCCATTTATTTACTCCTTGCCTATGATCGCTTTCTTGCAGTACTATGGGAGAGTTGAGTAGTGGCACACAAATCTTAAAATATTTCTTATTTAGCCCTTTACATAAAAATTGTTCCTGTCCCTTGAACAAGTCTAAGGCTTGTGACACGAAAGCCTAGGGAGACTGGGTTGTATTCTAATGTCGTCCTGTAACACAGCCACCATTAGGGGTTGGGTCTTGAGATCCCAAATGAACTCCCCTCTCACCTGAGAGGAATGACATTTTGTAAGGATGGGTTGCAAGATTATAGTTTCTCATACTACTGACTGTAGGGACTGCAAAAGCAAAATTTTATTATTCTCTTATTTTGCATGAAAGAGTGTATGACTGCTAGAAAAGAAGTGGGAGTGACAGAGAAGCTTGCCAATTTTTATACACAAGAAGGGGATGACTAAGAGATGAAGAGGATGACATGTTCCCAGGGGACCCAGGAAGAAAAGCACTCCTATTGGCTTTTTTCTTTTAAGAATGTCAGTTTTATTTCTTGAGATCTCATTGTTTTATTTTCTTTTTTTAAAAGAACAGGTAAAAATCAATATGTTTACACCCTAAAATTAGGCCTTATGTGTACATATAGTGCATCTTGATATGACTCCGTAATTGATACAGTTGGAGCAGCAATAGGCTTTTCTTCCTAAGATAGCAAAACTTAACAAATGAAAGATCTATTCACAAAGCTCACCAGCCAGAAGCAATACAGGTAAAAGGAATAACAATTGAATAGATTCTTTGGGGGTTGTTTTACAGTTTTACTCATACCATGTAGATGGAAGACAAAAATAGTACAATTAGAATGTACGGTACCACTTCCTACAATGAGGATTCAGCTTGTTACAGATCAACTCTCAAGAACAACTAAAAAAGGTGGATAAAACATGTATTTTAAAAAGAGCTCCCAAAGCAATGAGTACACATGGGACCAAGATCCAAGAGAAAAGGGGCGTGGGGACAAAGGTGAGTCTGATATTCTATGTAACTATTGCTTTAAGGCATTGAGTCAAATTCAAGAGCTTTCATGAAAACACTCTTAGCCCATTTTAAATGTAAGGGAACTTGCTTAATCTGACAGAAAGGTATTTGTAAAAACACTTACAGCAATCATAATTTAATAGTCAAACTTTGAAAACTTTTCCACTGAAATTAGAAATGATACAAAGGGCGGGGTGCGGTGGCTGGTGCCTATAATTCTAGCACTCTGGGAGGCCAAGGTGGGTGGATTGCTTGAGTTCAGGAGTTCAAGAAATGAGACAAGGACGCCTGCTATCACCACGTCTATTTGCCATTATATTAGAAGACCTGGCCAATGCAACAGGCAAGGGAAAAAAAAAAAATAACAAAAATCACAATGATTAGGAAGGAAAAAGTAAAAACTTTTGCAGGTAGTTTAACAGAATACATGGAAAATTCAAAATCACCTACACTGAATTATTAGGATTTATAAGTGAATTCAGCAAAGTCATTGGAATCAAAGTCAACAAATAAAACTCAACTGTTTTCTATGTATCAGCAAAAAATTCAGAAAATATATTTTTCAAAGTTACCACTTATGATAGCATCGAATAACTTCGATATTAAAAATATATCTTTAAAAATATTTGTAATACTTTCACAACATAGATGGATACAAAACCACTAACAGAAATGAAAGATCGTAAATGGATGGATATACCATATTAATGGGTCAAAACAATCAACACTGTAAACACATTTATTTATTCCCAATTTGGGCTCTAGATATAATGGAATCCCAATCAAAATCCTATCCAAAGGTGATTTTAAAAAGTATACAATGATGCAAATGGCTAAGAATAACCACGTTATTTTTAAATAAGAACAAAGCTGGAATATCCATACACTACTGGATATCAAAATTTATTATTAAGTTCACATACTTAAGACGGGGGGCATCAGTATTAGGATACATAAGTATGAAATGAAAATGAACTAGAAAACACAGAGACAGACCCACATATGTAGGATCACCTGACTGATAACAAAGTAACATTTCAGACCAGTGGAAATGAGGGTTTTTTCAATAAGTCACGCTGGTTAATTTGCTATCCACATGGAAAAGAAAATAAATATGGATGTCTTTTCCATGCCTACATAAGAAAAACCCAGGTGGATTGACCTAAAGATAAAAGGCAAAACAATAGGGCTTCTTAAAATGAAAATGGAATAGCTTCATAACCTTAGGGTAGGCAAAAATTTCTTAAGCAGGCATAGAGGAAAATAATCATAAAGGAAGAGATAAATTAGATTATGTTAAAATATCTCCTATTCATCAACAGACAGTGAAAGGCAAGGTACTAGAGATGGGAAAGGTTATGTTAAATACATTTGACTAGTAAAACTATTCACATTGCAAATGTGTTCTTATAACTCAACAAGAGAAAGATCAACAATGAGATAGAAAAGTAGGCAAAAAAATTGAACAGGCACTATTAAAAGTAGAGTAAAAGCGATAAAACAGCACGTCTAAAAAACACAATATCATTAGTCAACAGAGAAACGCAAATTGAAACCATAATGACATACCACTACATACCCACCAGAATGGCTAAAATTCAAAAGTTAACAATCCCAAGTCTTGCCAAGAATATAGAGAAACTAAAACACTCACGAACTAATGTTAAGAGTATAAAATGGGCTCGGCGCCTATGGCTCAATTGGCTAAGGCGCCAGCCACGTACACCTAAGGTGGCGGGTTCGAATCCCCAGCCCGGGCCCGCCAAACAACAATGATGGCTGCAACCAAAAAATGGCCGGGCATTGTGGCAGGCGCCTGTGGTCCCAGCTACTTGGGAGGCAG
>CAUYQV010160835.1:0-13178 GCA_963574575.1 Galagoides demidoff
TTCTTCTTTCAGAAACCCTGCAATTTTCAAGCACGGGATAATTTAGGGTACATTTTATTCAGATATTTAAAAGTCTTCGATCTAAGAGTAGAATCAGAATGTTTTAAAACTATAACTGAGAAAATGACATGAAGGCTATGTTGATCAGTTTGATGGAAGTATTTCAGACCGCATGCGAAAACCCCACACTGTACCCCAGAAGCGCATTAATGTACATAGTTACCATTCAATAAAATTAAAAAAAAAAAAAAAAGTCTTTGAGAAAGGTGTCATTGTGTCTCAGCTAAAGAAAAGCAGTCTACAGCACCTCACTCAGGGGGACGCAGAGCAAGGAGTCTATATGGGTGTCAATAGTCTATTCATGCCGAATGAAGTGGCTAATATCTTCTGTTAGCGTTACTTGCAAACATTCCCACTCTTACTCCCAAGGTGATCTTTTTCTGACAGCACCTGTTACCTACTAGAAAACCTAAATGGATTGAGATAAAGCTGCATTCAGCCAAGTGTTGAGGATGTGGCCACCAGTCCACAAATGCGGCTAAATTCAACTTACTCACACATCTACACCCAAATATATGGAGTATGTGATCCACAAACAGATGCTTTTATTAAGTTCTACCATAAGTGAGAGTAGCATAATCATTATCCTTATAGAATAAAATATGTTTCTATGTTTCACAATATACACATTGTATCATATATACATAGAATAGTATAATACATACTGAAATCTATTTACCTAGACTGCAAGCGTCATGAGTCAGGAATTTGTCCATTTTTTCATAGCAGGTATGCAATAAATGCTTATTGAATAAAAGAGTAAATTTTCAATAAATTCTTTTATTAGATATTCAAGGCAAGCCTTTGCGTCAGGACTAAGAAGTGATACTGCTGTCAGCATGTTGCAGTTGAAAGACTCCAAGTGGCTTGGCCAAGGTCAACCAGAAAGTGGCAGAGTCAGACTGAAGCCCGGGTAATAGGACTTCTCATCCCGTTTTTTACTGCAAATAGATCTAACTTTTCTAATACATGAAAACACAAAAGTTGCTGCTTTTCTCCTTCACCAAGTTACACCCCTGAGCTAACTTCATTTCCCCCTCTCTACCTTACTTCCTTGGATCAGGGTTATCTGGATCCTGGGGTTGAAAGAGGTCCTGTCCAATGCATTAGACCATTTTCATTCTTCTCCACATCTGAGCCACTGCAGAGGCCTTCAGGTCCTTCCACCATTTTTTCCTTTCATTCCTCCACTTCTTTTCTCTTTCTATTCTCATTCATCTATCTTCCCTGTTCCCCCGCTGACTCAAGCAATTACTAAGTAAGAGACGGTTAGCAGACTCTCCCGCGTGAGTAAGGATGCGCGGGGACCCTTTCTCCTACTTTGAGCCTTGATACTTCTTCCTAATAGGCAAAAGCGAGAAGAGACGAAAAGCAAAAGTTCCATTTAAAGAACTTCAGGAGAAAGAAAAGGAGGTAGAGCTTAGCTAACACACCAGCCTCTACACACGGAGGGGTGCACGCACGTGCACTCACACTCACACCTGCACCCTCCTTAGTCCTTACAAAACCTCCACCTTGGGAGAGATGCTCGGATTTTCAGTGAATCACTAGCCTCCCGTTTCTTTCTTCTTTCCACAAGAGATGAGGAACATTGGCTAATGTGTCCAGTGAGTGGCTTTTTTATTAACCACTGGTTATTTAGAAAAAAAAAGGCTCCTGTGGTATATCCACATATCCACATAGACGATAAAGAGCCAGTGGGCAAGAATTGAGAGGATTTGCTTAAAAATTTTTCTTATTTTAGGGGAACAGAATCAATGTCCCTGAAAGTCATGGTGTCTGTAGGGATGAATGCCCACTTAGTATTTAGCTTGTTCAGTTCTTTGCTTCCAGACCCTCCTGGCCAAATTTATTGCCCATGGCCGAAGAAAGGATTTTTTTTCCCCCGTGAAACTTGTTTTGGCTTGAAGTAAAGTTCAAATAATATTTACCAAGATTATTAAAAAACTCTAAAACTTTTTTTCTTCTTCAGCATTTGGGGATGGAATGTCAGAAAGTGTTGACATTAATTTTTAAATTAATATTTTTGGAAGAGTTTCCTTTAATAAAAGATCAAATGATTACCACAATGCTGGAAATGGGTTGCTGATTGGTATCAATGCTTGTCAACGACAAAGTGCAAGACTTCACGCAAGCTTGCTGGCGGGTTCCCGCTCCGTGGAAACACAAACTATCTTCTTAAACAGAATTTTTGGATTTTCATCTTCAGCTCATCTTCAGCTCCAGAGCTGAAGTGCTGACCTCAAAAACATCTTTATTGCTAGCCGAGGAAAGAGTGTTTCTCCACTGAAACATATAGCCCTCATCAATTCTCCATGGCCACGTGCCAGAGCACTCTGTAACTACCTTGTAGGCAATTAGAAAAGACTAAAAATTAAAGGCTGCCTTGCACTTTCCAGTCTTTCTTTGTTTCAACATCCAGCCAAGCCAGAAGGTAGCAAAGAACAGAATGAGCTTCATTGAAACAGACCTGGTTTATATGTGGAAGCTCCATCACTTTGCTGTGTGGCCTCCAAAAATGAACTCCCTCTTGGCCTTAGTTCCCTCACCTAAAAAATTAATGTAAGAAAAATACCTTCCTCTCACAGGGATTGTATTGGCACGCCCTATCTCCATTTTTTTTAAATTTTACATATATATATATGTATATATATATATATATATATATTTTTTTTTTTTTTTTTTTTTTAAGAGACAGGAGGGTGGTTTTACCATGTTGCCCTGCTGGTCATGAACTCCTAACGTCAAGTGAGCCTCCTACCTCAGTGTCCCATCCTGAGTAGCTGGGATTACAGGCATGAGCCACCGCGCTTTGCTCCTATCCCAATTTTTTAAATTTTGTTTTTCTCTGCAAAAGTTATCTTCTTCTAAAATACTCTTCAATAGTATTTACTTCTTTAGTCTGGTTAATTATCTGTACATTCCCTCCCACCATTAGAAGGTAAACCCCATATGGGGATTACCCACCACTGCACCCGATGTGCAGTCGGTACTCGATAACACTTACTGAATGTTGGACGGATGAACACAAAGCCATCAGCGCAGGGCTGGTGTGTAATGTCTCCCCTCGGCGCGTACCAGTGACCAAGCCCACTCTTCCTATCCTTGTGAGGTACACAAATGACCCACAGCTCTGGTTTTTTTCTCCATCTTCCTCACCCTCCAGCTTTTTGTCACAGCACACTTGGTGGAGTGCTTTGCTTTCTTTTCCTGCTTTTCTTCATATTCATACCCCCCACGGCTTGTCGTCACTTTGCCAAAGACTCTGACTCAGGATCAAGCCATCCTGGGAAGAAAGTGACCTGAACGAATAGCTTGCCAGACTGAGCAGCCTCCACTGACCTGAGTTTCCTTCTCCTTATGTTTTATTGGCTTTCTTGTTCTTTCTAAAAAGCAATATTCTCAGTTTCTCAAGATAAAATAAGGAGTTTCCTTTGCCAGTCATAAAGTTTTGTCCTGTGTTCAGGTACAGAGAACATCTGCCGTCACTAGTTTGAGGCATCAGCCTAGACCACACAACAAGCCAAGGACGCCGGTTCCCCAATGACCAGGCCCAGAACACCCATAAAGTTTAATCCCCCAGGAAGAAGCCCAGATGGTCCTATTTTTACTAGAGTAGACCTGGGGTGACTAAGAACAGAAGCAAAGCAAACCGCCAGAGGAGATATGCCTCTCAAAATACTCACAGATTTCCAGAGCCAAAAATCTATTCTCCATTCCTAAAATCGGGGTTGTTTTTTCTTTTTAATTCTAAAAACCCAGATTTTATCTCATTCTGGGAAAAACTAGTGTCCTAACTTCCCTCCACTTTTCCAGATGGAAAAGATGATGAGCTTTGGAGGTGGCTAGGCTGGAATCCTGACTCTCTACTAATAGACATCGGTACTTTCTTGAGAAAATTAGTTTCCTCCTGTACAGTGGATAGTAACACCTATCTCCCGGGATTATGATGATGGTTCAATGACTTAATGCTTGTAATGGATCTGGTACAGTGGCTGGTACACACGAAGCATTCAATAAATGTTCATTTGTGTCACTTGTAGCTTTCTCCTTAGGTGAACCTAAGTAATTTATCTAATTTCCATAGGATCCTCAGTTCTGAAATGGGGATAATTCCTCATAGGTGACAGGAAATGAGGAAACATTACTGTGCCAGCTACATTAATCACCCATCTTACATCATCATAGAATTTGTCCTCTAGGTTCTTTCAATATAGTACATGACCCCCTCCATTTAACCTTCAAAACAGCCCTCCCTACCTACATCAATGCCACCATTATTACCGTCAAGGTATAAGACATTTCCCTCATGCAAAATTTCCTCATATTCCCCTGTGCTGAATTTTTTTAATTAAAAAACTTCTAAGTTCAAAGAAATTTTAGGCCTACAGAAAATATAAGAATTTTCTAATGATGAGATTGTTAATTATGAAGAGTAGTATAATCATCACCATCTTTACTGCCATCTATCCTCTCTCTCCATCCATCCTTTGCTAAATCAGACCAACCCTTTCCAAGCCATCTGCTCTGAGTTTGCAGTCAGGTCACCCAAGTCATCTGTGCCCTGATGGGTTCCAGGGCCTAGAATCTCAAGTCCTAGTGAGTTCGAGGCTGGAAGACGGGGTGCAGGCTGCACTGTAACCCTCTGCCTCTTGGGCTCCATCTTCCTTGTGAATGCATTTCCTCTGCAGCTTTGGAATATGTCATAGAAGAAGAGGCATAAGCCTAATGGTCATCTTCCTAATGCCTGCAGAATGGTCATAAATGCAGACACCAGAAAAAATCATCCCCAGGTAAGAGTGATGTAAATAAAGTTATAGCAAACTCCACTCATAGAGGAAAGTATCAGCTGAAGGGACAAGAGAGTGAATGATAAAATCAAAACACTGAGGGTTGGCCAGAAGAGTCAGGTTAGCACTGCCAGGGAGCCACAGAAGCCTGGCATAGAGTAGGTCCTCAGTAAGAAAGAGTCGAATTAGATGGAGGAAGAAACCCATATTCATTGTATCAATTGATGAGTAGTAATTTTTTAAGTCACAAAAAAAAAAAAAAAACAACTGAGGCCTGTGATATGATGGTCAGATCCCAGGTGCATGCCATCTTGAACTCTCCCTATTCAAAGATGATCAAACTTTCCCTGAGTCCTCAAAGCTGACAGCCAGTGGCTCTTCTGGCCATGATCCCACTGTTGAAGGGACCTCAGACCACCTTCATTTTTGGCTTCCTGGACTCTTTGCTCCAGAGTTTAGGTTAAAAATGCTGCCTAAGATCTAGAAAGAAGGGAAGGAAATGACTGCCTTCCCAGGGAGGAAGGCTGATTGCCAGAACCTTCCCTTGGCTCTAACTCCCCCTGGCCAGGAGGCCATGTCGGCCTTCCTGTGCTGCTCCCACCTGCAGGCCCTGCACACTGTTCCAGGGGCTGCATTTCCCCTTGGCAAGAGGCGTGTGTGAGGCTTCTTGGCCGAGGCAGGCAGTTGTCCAGGTTTCAAGACGTCCCTGCTGCTGGTTCCTGCTGTCTTGTTCCTGACCCTCTCTCCCCACTCCATTTAGCCTTCACCTCATGAACCCAGAGTTTCCTGGCTTCTGCCTAACTCCTGGCTCCAAGTTCGGTTGTGCTTGCCAGATTCCGGGCACTCCCAAGTCCAGCCAAGTGCCTTGTCTGGCCCCGAACTTTCCTCCCAGGCTTCCCCTGGCTCTTCTCGTCTTGATTCTCAATCTCTGGCTCACTGCCGGCTCCATCCTTTACAGCTCTGCTTTAATACCCACTCACCATCCAGCCAAGACCTTGCTGTTTTCTAAGCAGCCTCGCGCTGAGGGATCTAGCACCATGACCTTTCTTATTATACCTATGTTAGGATTGACCTAAAGGTGATTCTAAGAGCTTCCTCTGTGGTGAAAAGGTGGAGGTTTGGGGGGCATGTTTGGAGAAGCAGATCCCCAGACTGAGGTCTTTGCAGGCAAAGCCTCCCATCATCCCTCCCCCCACTTCCTTCCTCTTAAAGGAACTGCCAGGCATAAAATCCTTAGGACAAAATCCATTAGCACCATCTTTCAACCCTCCTGGTTTTATCACCGCCACCTCCTCAGCTGTCAATAATTTCAACATTTTGAACAGTTAGCCTCACTCTCTCGTTATATATTCACTAACCCTTTTTTTCTCTACCATAGATTCTTAAGTGTGAAAATACATAATTTATGGCATAGAATCATTGGTTTCAAAAGAACATTTTGTTGACTAACAATAGAAATTGTTATAGAACTAATGCTTGATTGAACTTGGGGAATACTGATCTCAAGCCATGGGGGCACTTCAGGGGGAGGCATTCCACCTAACCAAGAGAGAAGCGCATGACATAGCCATTGTTCACATGACAAGACGCCGCTTAGCCATAGAAGTGCTTCCCAAGCTTTATAACATCCTGGCACACACAGAAAATGGTAATATTACAGCAGAGTGGGGGACCTGAAGGAGGCCACTAATAGCAGAGCATCATTGTCCGAGTGTTCAGTGCCCAAGACCCTGGCTGGCCGCCTTGAAGGCTGAGGGTGTCAATATCTCAGCACATCTGTAACCCATTTGTGGAAAATCAGAGGGTTATGACACACTGGTCAGCTCCAACTGGCTGTAAAGGCCTTTCCCTGGAATATTTTTGAGTTCCTACGAATGTTCTGAGTGACTGTGCCAGCCTCTGCTCTAGGAACTTGGGATACATCAGTGAAAAACTAAAGGTCCCTGCTGCTGTGAGCTTTCAGTCTAATGGGAGGAAACATCACAGATGTGTATTAAACGCAATAAACAAGTAGGAGCTGGGTGGCGCCTGTGGCTCAAAGGAGTAGGGCGCCAGCTCCATATACCGGAGGTGGTGGGTTCAAACCCAGCCCCAGCCAAAAACTGCAAAATAAATAAACAAGTTTTAAAAAGAAAAAAACAAGTAGGAACTGCGGCTGTCAGAGGGGAAAGTTTTCCAGAACAAAGACGCAAAGCAGGGCAAGGGGATTGGAAGTAGGGAGGCTGGGGCCGGGTATTGCTGGATTAAGTAGATAGGATGGTGGGGTAGGCCTCACTGAGAACATGAGTGAAGACTTGGAGAGGGTGAGGATATTAGCCAAACGGACACAGGGCAAGAGCATTCCAGGCAGCGGGAACAGCTACCACAAAGACGCTGTGCTGGGAGAATGCCCAGTGGGCCCAGAGGCAGAGGCAGCCACCTGGCCGCAGGGAGCGTGCTGGCAGAGGCAGGACCCAGGGCGGCAGGGCAACCACAGGCCTCTGCTTTTCCATGAAAGATGTCCTTGGTCTACCCAGCAGATCCCAAAGGCAGACATGGACTGCCCTCCCACTGTTGCCATTCCTGTTAGAACACTGAAGGCAGCTGCAGAATGAGTGACTTGTTTTTTTGTTTTTTTGAGACGGAGCCTTAAGCTATCCCCCTGGGTAGAGTGCCATGGCATCACAGCTCACAGCAACCTCCAACTCCTGGGCTCAAGCGAGTCTCCTACCTCCGCCTCCCAAGTAGCTGAGACCACAGGCGCCCGCCACAACGCCCAGCCATTTTTTGGTTGCGGCCATCATTGTTGTTTGGCGGGCCGGGCTGGGGACTCGAACCTGCCACCTTAGATGTACGTGGCTGGCGCCTTAGCCGACTGAGCCACAGGCGCCGAGCCACCCCTGTGGATTTCTATTTTCACAAACCTTTGAAGAACCCAACAGACTATAAGGAAATGTAAATTCTCTTTACTTCCCCAGCTCCTTTGTCTTTTAGAATTTGTTCCTTTAAGCCTCAACTCCTTCCTGAGAGTAGCTGTAGGATGAACAATCAGGCCTTAAAGACCGGGAATACCTTGCCTGAGGAAAAAAATGGACAAGGCATTCACAATCACAATACCTTGTGATTTTGCCTGCAATTACTTTTTTGTATTTTTCCCCCGATAAATTTAGCTACACACTGGACCTCAGTGCTGGAATTCTTCCTTTCTTTCTCTGGAATGGCATGTGGTTCTCCAGCTCCTTTAACCCTCTTCCTTCAATCTTCCTTTCTCTTGCTCCCAGCTCTCTCTCTCTCTCTTTTTTTTTTTTTTTTGGTCTTTTGAGACAGAGGTTCACTTTGTCGCTCTCTGTAGTGTGCTCACAGCAACCTCAAACTCTTGGGCTCAAGTTATTCTCTTGCCTCAGCCTCCAGAGTAGCTGAGACTATAGGCGACCTCCACACCACCCAGTTTTTAGAGGCAGGAACTCCCTCTGGCTCAGGCCGGTCTGGAACCTGTGAGCTAAGGCAATCTACCCTCCTGGGCCTCCCAGAGTGGTGGGATTACAGGCCTGAGCTACGCGGGTTGCTCTTTCTCTGATCTCTTCCCGCCTCCGCTCTCTTCTCTCTCTCTAATATAAAATAAACTTATACTTTTATATCCTCATCTTGGCCTAGAGAAATTCTTTTCTGTTACTAATGCTGAGCAACTGAGCTTTCCAAGATCTATCATGTAAGTCTTGTACTAGTGATCTGTTTTAATTGAATAGAATGGCATTTTCTGTTAGAGACAACTTCATTTAAAAAATAGAATATTCACAACCATTTGGGACCAGAAGATTGGGGCAGAGTTTTTAAAACTGCCCTTGTGTAAGAATTCAGTCTGTTGAGGCAGCCAAGAATAGATACTGGTCAGGCTGGTTTTGACCAGCTTGTTTGTGCCTAGAGATGGGTTCTTGTGATGAGGCTGATTTCTGAGTCTACTTAGGCCTAGAAAACGGGGGATCCCTGTTCAGCCTTGAGCAGGGGAACCCTGTATCACTTACACTCCCCCATTTGTCCAGAGAAGACAAAATACGCAACACCGCACCACATATCATGCCCAAGGACTCACTGAGCAGCCTATTGCCAGCATCTGACCTGCGCCCAATACTGAAAGAATGACCAATATTAACCCCTACCTTATTATACTGCTAAAATCCCCACTCTGGGCTCGGCGCCTGTGGCTCACATCAGCTAGGGTGCCAGCCACCTACACCTAAGGTGGCGGGTTCGAATCCCCAGCCCAGGCCCGCCAAACAACAATGATGGCTGCAACCAAAAAATGGCTGGGGCGTTGTGGCGGGCGCCTGTGGTCTCAGCTACTTGGGAGGCGGAGGCAGGAGACTCGCTTGAGCCCAGGAGTTGGCGGTTGCTATGAGCTGTGATGCCATGGCACTCTACCCAGGGGGATAGCTTGAGGCTCCGTATCAAAAAAAAAAAAAAAATCCCCACTCTGGGAGAGACTTATCCACAATTTTTTGATTACTGAATGTCTGTTCTAGTGTGATTTTTCACTGTGCTTGCCTGCCCTGCACTCCACTCTAAATAAACAACGATGTTCACTCCCCTCATGCATTATTCATTTAATCTCCAGGAAAACTTCTGACCCTGTTTGTTGGGGAGGCAGATTTAAGACAGTCCCTACCACCCACCTGAACAGCTGTTACCAGACAAGAGGGTCGGGCTGCCTGTCACCGTCAGCCAGTATGCGGAAATGAGGATAGATCCACCAAACTTTGTCAGAAGGCTGGCGATTCTAGAGGACAGTGAGAGTAGCTTCTCCAAGATGTTCTGTTCTTCCATTTTCAAAGTCATAGTTTTAGACAGGATGGCCATAAATTGCACTTGAACTTTATAGTCACCCTGTACATAAAAGTTCAAAGCAAAGACCACATTAACTCTTATTTTAAATAATAATCAGCATAACTCTGTGACCTATTACAACATTCCACTTCAAAAGTTAATCTAAATCAATCCTCCTAAACTACTCAAAATAGGCATCTTTAGGGTGGGAGCTAAATTTACAAAGCAATAAGAACAGAGACAGGTGGGGGGTGCCTATGGCTCAAAGGAGTAGGGCGCCGGCCCCATATGCTGGAGGTGGCAGGTTCAAACCCAGCCCCCGGGCCAAAAACTGCAAAAAAAAAAAAAAAAGAAAAAAGAACGGAGACAGGAGATAAAGGTGACTTAGGACCTAAAGCCACCAGACCAGCTGTGCCATGTTGGCCCTGGCCTTTCTGACTCCATTTTATTCTCACTACATGTGCTTTCACAACATGCAACTGTGAACCCCTTGTGGGTTTAGTAACAGAATCACAAATTTCCATTTTACTTTAGAGAATATAGACAAATGCTTCAAAACACTTGTTTCTGAGTTAAGACTTCTTAGTCCCATATATTTCAAGACTAGCCTCCAGACTGATCTGGTTACATAAATCTTGTATAGAAAGAAAAGTATTTACTGATTGGCCAGCTGCTAAAACTACATCGTAAAATAAAAATCACAATAATAGTGGTTTAGAATATAACATACTGGTTACAGACATTTCTGGTTACCGAGGAGTTAACCAGCACTATATCCTACATCTTGTTTACCCAGCCTGACACATTAAATGCTCAATGTGTGTTA
The DNA here is from genome assembly GCA_963574575.1 of Galagoides demidoff. Taxonomy (NCBI): domain Eukaryota; kingdom Metazoa; phylum Chordata; class Mammalia; order Primates; family Galagidae; genus Galagoides; species Galagoides demidoff. The sequence continues at coordinate 10,477 of CAUYQV010160835.1, forward strand.
TATGTTTCTTTAAATGAACCTTGTAATGGCTGTGCCATTTAATGGTTATTTAATCTTGGCCAAACCACTTAACCTCTCTGGGCTTCTGTTTCCTCATTTGTAAAATGGAGGTTAATAACAACATCTAATATATTTTTATGATGGCTGTAATCAGCAGACCCTTTTGTTCAAACACATTAATATTGCTTTCTTCTCAACTGACTCATTTTGTAGCTACAGCTCCAAAACAAGTAGAAAAGGGAGACAGGAAAGTCAGAGGTGGGAGATGGTAAGGAGTACATCAAGGCATGAATATGAACACCTCTTTTTTTTTTAAGTGATATCTTGATATCTTGTCTTAGAGCAAATAAAAGGATATAGCTGCTTCATTTATTGTAAAAAAAATTCCTGAAAATGTAAATTCTTATATAAAATCATAAACCTCAAAAGTATAATTAATTGAGCTGAATTTAATCTGATATCAGCTGACTTTTCAGTCATTTGCCTTTGCCTGTTGGTATAACAGATAAAGGTAGAAACCCTGGATTAGGAGTCTGGAGATAAAGTTAGCTGAGGCTCAGCTATTACTGGTGTATGCCTTGTTGCAAGTTCCTTATCTATAAAACAAGCCAGTTAAATTAAATGAGCTCGGCTTGGTGCCCGTGGCCCAAGTGGCTAAGGCACCAGTCACATACACCTAAGGTGGCAGGTTCAAATTCAGCCTGGCCCGCCAAACAACAGTGATGGCTGCAACCAAAAAATAGCCAGGCATTGTGGCGGGCACCTGTGGTCCCAGCTACTTGGGAGGCTGAGGCAGGAGATTTGCTTAAGCCCAAGAGTTGGAGGTTGCTGTGCTCACAGTCCTATTATGATACTCTCCTGCACAAGGCACTGATTTATTCCTCTTTCTCTGTTTTTCTTTATTCTTATACTCATTAATTGCCTAATATTTTTGACGTAAATATAGATTCTAGTGAATTAGAATTTGATTGCCCAGACCCACACTGAAAAGGAGAAAGGAAGGGAAAAAGTCCTTTTTAACATACCAACCTTGCTAAAAGAAAAATCATCCAAGAACAGTCCCCGAGCATGAACCAAATAAAAGACACTGCAAATCAATAAACCAATAAAACAAAGTAGAAATAGTGTACTTACATGTTATTTAACCATCTGGTCTGATCATCTGTACCCCATCTGGCAAGTTGAATTGCACAAGAAAAATTATTAAGGGTGACAGAAACATACAAGGACAATTGTGTGGTTTAAAGCATTTCTGGGAAGGATAGAGATAAAAGCTCGGAAACCAAAGGGGTCTTGGCAGCAGACAAGGACCTAGCCACACTCATGCTACCACAACAGCTCTGAGGATGCTTATCTTACACAGCCAACAGTGGCGCTAGATGCTGCCAATGGGACCACTGCTGCTGCTGCCACTGGAAAGAGTGGGCATGGTACGCTGCAGTCCCCCCATAGCTGCAGCTTGGCATTACTCACTCCTGTTGCTAGACCTGAGTTGGGTGTCTCTCCCTGGTCAAGCCTGAATCTTATGCTACAAGGGACAGAGCTAGCTGCTCCCTAGCTGCAAGGGAGTCCTGAACAGCTTGTACCTGGCTTTTCTTTTTTTAACTTCTTAATTCTTAATTCTTTAACAATCTCTGCCTGGGCCTCTTGAGCAAGTGGGAAAAGTGGTTTGTTATCCCTCACTTCAGGTTTTTTTTTTTTTTTTGGCAAATGAGATAGTCTTTATGAAACACGTTAATGGGGAATCTTTGTAAAAAAAAATACAGCAACATTTCTTTTAATAAAAAATATTGTACATGTTCAAAGTAGTATGATGTTGTAAGACACATTTATATAAAATGGTTACAAAAGTGTAAGAAATTATAACATCTTTACCATCTTATGTAGTGGCCCCTTTTCCCTGCTGTGGCAAAAGCAGCTATAATCTACCTGTCAACAAAAAAATCCTGAATATAATACATTATCATTAACCAGAGTCCTTGCATTGTACATTAGACTTTTAGATGCCCTCATTCTACATATTTGTTATTTTATACTCTTTGACCTATGTCTTATCTTTCCTCTGGGGGCCTCACCATCCAGGGCCTCTAAGAGGTTTGCACAATGATGACATCCCCTGATAGCATGTTGCTCAGAATGTGTTCCCCTTGTGAAGTAAACATGACCATATATCTGTCAGATCTGTTAATGGACACTTAGAGCTAAAGTGCTTATGCCACTTAGATGTATCCTTATTCTCTTTACTTTCTTTGACTACTGAGTCTGTTTTATACTGAAGTGGTATATATATGAAAGTTTTGTTGGCTCGGCGCCTGTGGCTCAAGTGGCTAAGGCACCAGCCACATACACCTAAGGTGGCAGGTTCGAATCCAGCCCGGGTCCACCAAACAACAATGACAGCTGCAACCAAAAAATATAGCCAGGCATTGTGGCGGGTGCCTGTGGTCCCAGCTACTTTGGAGGTGGAGGCAGGAGACTTTCTTGAGCCCAGGAATTGGAGGTTGCTGCAAGCTGTGATGCCACAGCACTCTACCCAGGGAGACAGCTTGAGGCTCTGTCTCAAAAAAAAAAAAAAAGAAAGAAAGAAAGTTTTGTTATTAGTGTGTTTCTAGCAATGTTTCTTTTCAAGTCCTATAGTTTTGCTTTATAAAGCTTATTGCTGACTTATTTAGTGAATAGAATTCATAACTGTTACATATCCA
>CAUYQV010160840.1:0-21156 GCA_963574575.1 Galagoides demidoff
CATGCTCCAGCTATCCCATAATCTACCCAAGGAATAGATACATTGGCATGTCATTCTGTTATACCATAATGGGTATGATCATGGGGCCACATGCCCAACATTTTGAGAGGGTAAGAAGCGATTATCTCTACTTGGATAGTAGAAGGTTGAAAAACTCCCTAGGGAAGTTAACATTTAAATTGAACCTCGAGTTGTTCAGTGTATAAGGTTTAATCAGGTGGAGGAGAAGAATAAAGTAATGCCAAGGAGAAGGAAAGACTGAGCAACGGCCACAGCCACGGGACAGCCTTCACTTACTCATGGGACTTACTCGCTCACAGCCATGGGACGGCCTTCACTTACTCATCAAATGATGATTGTTTGATTGAGTCAATAAGCACTATTCCAAAACTTACTCTGAGGTAAACATTGTGCCAGGTAGCTTTGAAATAGATGGTCTGTCTGTCCAGAAATGCCTCATTTCTTGGGGAGGGGGCCATAAGTCAGTCAAGGTGTAGCAAGTTACTGGTGGTGGGGGCAGCACCTATGGCTCAGTGGGTAGGGCGCTGGCCCCACATATCAGTGAACCTGGTGGTGGGTTCAAGCCTGGCCCCAGGCAACAACAACAACAAAAATAGCCAGGCATTGTGGCGGCCGCCTATAGTCCCAGCCACTTGGGAGGCTGAGATAAGAGAATTGCCTAAGCCCAAGAGCTGGAGGTTGCTGCGCACTGTGATGCCAGGGCATTCTACCAAGGGCAATAAAGTGAGACTCTGTCTCTAAAAAAAAAAAAAAAGGTACTGGGGGTGATGTAGACAAGCGTGGACTGTCTAGTGTGTGTGGAATGGGAAGACCTCTCTCTCCAGACGTCACTCATTTAAACAATTGCTTTCTCCAATTACGAAAGCAAAAAAGCTAGCAAGACTCACACTAAACCGTTCTTTCCAAATACTTCCCAAGGCCTCTCTATTTTACCTCCTGCCTCTCGCTCATATTAAAAGTGCATTTCATTTGTCCTAAATTCATCTCATCCCCCCTATTTCTCTGAAGTCCTCTCTGCCATTCATTTCACAGCCCTCTGCGCACTCATTTGCTGCTGGCGGCAGGTTCACCTTCAATCCTGAGTGACAGATTTGTGGTAGAAGAACCCAATTAGAACCCAGCTAATGAGCCCTCCACGGGCTCCCCTAATAGCCCAATGACTGTTTATTTTCATCTTTTGAATTAAGAAAGAGACTGCAAGTCAAGGAAGAGTTTAGAATAAAGAAGCACTAATTGAATCAGAAAAACACCTGTGCTCCTCATCCTATATTTATTTATGTACTTTCATCCAATGTTACCTAAAAGATGCAAAGTGTTCTAAACATGCTAATTATGTGCATTAGGAGAACAGACTCTCAATAAGAACTGAGGATGAACAGTAGTGAGGAAAAAAATAAAAACATCAAGGGACAAAGTGTTATCGCCTTTTACCCTGGAGTACATCTCGTGCGAAGATGAAATATTCTTTTTAAAATTGCATTTAGTATGATGCCAAAGTAAAAGTGAGATATATTCATGGCGTGTCATTTGCAAAAATTTACATATTTCTATGAAAAATATTAGCCGGTGAGAAACTTTGGATTGTCATTGAAAGATCATGAAGAGTATCTCTGGTGTGCTTTTTTTCTTTTGCAGTTCCTGAGAAGCAGCTCTTCAAGATACATTTGATGCAAGCGTAGCCGGCTGCAGTGACAGGTTGCGGGGACTCCAAGGTGACAATCGTTTTATTTTCATTGTTTCTAAATGTGCAATGACTGCAGGAATCTCTAACAACCCATGATTACTGCCTACCCCTCTGCCTTTCATCCTCATCAAAAATGTAGACACCAGCTGTCTCTTTTTCAGAAGAAACCTCCCATCATTGTGAATGAATGATCTGTTATTAGTACCGTGAACATGAAGATCCAGTAACAGTCTCTTCTCATCCCTAAGACAAGCCTTTTTTATTTGATCTGGGTGAGAAAGGAAGGCCAAGAAACCTCCACATTTGACACTCTGATGTACACATTTTGCAGTCTCCTTCTTGATTTCTGCTGCTACTGTAGGACCTAATACTGTAGGTTGGTGCTTTGTTTAAAGCTATGGCGAATGGTCAGCACACAGCTGCTTTCTTATTAGTCCAATAGAATCTCTCACAGCGAGCTAATTTCTAACCACACAGAGTTCCTAAAGGTTTGTGGCACTGATATCCATACTTATTCTTCTAAAAAACTTCTTCATAACTCTTCTTCCCCAAATTGCCTTTTTAAAGCATTGCTGGTGCCATTTTTCAATTCCACCACAGGATTGCCTGATAAGACACATCGATACACTTTTGTAACTGCTTTTCTATGGAGTCTAGTCAGGTCATAATCAGTATTGTCGTCTGTGTGCAGGATTAATCCTGACCATGCAGGATTCCTGTTGTAGGAACAGACAGTGACCATGTGGTCAGGGTAGATGCAGTTTTGCACAGTAGAAAGAAGATGCCATTTAAGACAGTTTGAGTTCATTGAGAGTCTGTAACTCAAAGGTCTTATTGTGAATGTCACCAAAATGCTGGATCCCATGGGTAGGCAATATCCAAGGCATAGAAAAGTGCATATTTTAAGAAAAATAATTAAGGCATCGGTTCAAATTATACATAGATTTCTCCCACTCTTCACCATGTCATTCTTTAGTGGAGTTAACCCAAAGGCAAACAACTCTTAACTAAAAAAATAGCCTAATAAGTTATAGCATGAAACGTTTGCATGTGAACAATAAAGGGAAAAAAGAGTAAAGAAAATGAACAAAGGTGTTGACACCAGTGCTATAAACCTTTTCCCCACCCACCATGTATCAGAATGGAATTAAAGAAGGAGCATAGGAATAGTTTGAGAAAATGTTTTCTATGCCATCAAACATATTAAAGACAAGATAATTTACCTGAGGGAGGGGGAAATATCAAAGAATAAATAAAGTAAAAAGAAAAAGGAAAAAGAGAAAAAAAGGTAATTTTGGATGGCAAAATTCAGGAAACTGAAGAGAAAAATGCAGTAGTTCCCTTGGTGTCCGGGGTGTTGGCCTTCCCACAGATACAAACGTCCACATAGGGTGAAGTCCTAATGACAGCCCTTTGCAATCCATGGATATGAAAAGAAGATTCTTCCTACCTAGGGATTTCACATCCCAGTAACACTGTATTTTTAATCTGCATTTGGTTCACGATATTGAACCCACTAATAAGAAGGCTGACTCTATTTATTGAAAAAAATTCCTTGTATAAGTTCGACCCAGGTTGTTCAAGAGTTAATTGGAACAAACATATGGATACAAACCATATTAGAAGTAATAAATGTCCATAAGCCACATAAGAGATAAGAGACAGAGATAGTATAGGTTGAGAAAATAATTAAAGAAAAACGTAGTAAAGATAACAAGAGATAGAATGATTAGGATATAGCTGTTCCATGAATTTGAGTCAGACTATCTGGCCTAAACCACATATCAAGTACTCATCAGCCAAGTGTCCTTGAACAAGTTACTTAACACTTATGTCTAAAGATCTTCATCCAAGTAGGAACAATAATCCTCCTTCTCAGATTTGCTGCACTCACTAATCAGGACACTAATACATGGAATTTAGCACAGTGCCTCACATGCCACAAATCTCACAAACAATAGTTATTATGTAACAATGTGGTTAAGATAAAAGACACCACAATATAAATAATTGGCATCCCAAAGAAGACAAAATTGATGAAAAAATAAATGCAGCTGAAAAATATATTTTTTTTCAAATTAGGACTTTTGATTAAGGAATGGAAAAGGCACATCTATCCTTTTTTAATGCAAAATTGTCAATACCATAGCTTATCCTGAGAAAGTTCTGAATGTTCAGAATAAAATAAGAAATTTTCAAACATCAGGCAGAAAACATTGTGTAAGGTAGAAATAAATAAATAAATAGGCTGACATTATCTTTTCCATGTTCAATTCCAACAGAAGCTTAATAAACGTGACTTACTCCAGTGGTCCTATGAAGAAAAGCCAACATGACCCCCCAAACATTATGACCAGTAGGGCTGTCATTCAATTATGAAGGCAACTTGCAAAAAGAATAAATAGTTGGAAGATAATCTGTGTCTGTGTCTCTTGCTTTGAACTTTCCCACCCCAATATAGTTTTTAATTATTGCATATTTTATTTAATCAATTTAACTATATTTCATAACAAAAGCAGAGCATATTTCTATCTGGGGGGCGAAACAATTTTGTTTGAAATTCGAGTACAACATTCAATTGCTTGTCCTTCTCCATTTACTAATCAGGTGATCATGGGTAGAGCAAATACTCTTTCTAAACCTCAGTTCCTTATGTAAACGGCTTACTCTGCAAGTGCTAAAGATCAGTCGGTTTAATTATTTCTGCTCAAATAGTGAGCAAGAAAGTGGAGGAAGACCCAAGATCACGTCTGCCTACAAAGAAGTTCTGTCAGGGTAAAATATCTGAAACAGATCAATGGGCAATGTTGTGCTCTGCGCAATCTGGTCAACGGTATCAAAAGCTTTTACCTCATAGATAATATATCAGTATTCTCTTTGAAGGCGCTTCCTCCCAGGGATTTTTGCTCTTCAAAATTCAGCACCCCAAATTTCTCTTTCTATTTCACACGAAACATCAAGTACCTTCCAATCAGCTACCTCTCTATGGCATAAAGAACATGTCAAAGAAAAGATAAAAACAGAAAAGCTAAGTTTGGGTCGTGTAGGTGCAGTCGCCAAAGGAGCAGGACCCAAGTGAGAGTCCATATTTTTAGGGACACCTCTGTAACACCAAAAGAATAAAATTAATTACTCACCAAATAGGGGATTTCAGCTTTTGCTTATTCTTTCATTATTGGCTTCTCACTTTCCTGTAACTATCCCATAAATTTCCAACCCAAATTGCCTCTCCAATCCTAGACCTAAGACAAATTTCACTGTAACTATTTCTGGAGCAGAAAATATTGAAAAAGAACCTCCCTCCCCAGCCGCAAGAGGATAGGCATAGAAAGAGCACTGAAACCTACCATTTCTCGCCTGACGACTGTGTCGTCGGCACTTCACCTGCCTCATCTCTCTCCTTGGAGGTAGGCTCAGCATCCATTTCTCTAATGATACAACAGAAAATCAGCGAGGTTAAGTAACTCACTAAGCAGAGCAGGGTTCAAACGTTTATTCGTTTGCTGTGAAGCCTGCATTCTCTCATCATGCTTTATTACCAGTCTAATACAATGACTGCCCCATTATTTACTGGCTAAGTGAACTTTAAACCAGCTCAGACTCTTGGAGTCCCATTTTCTTCACATGTATAGAAGATCCTTTAATGATACCTGCACCACAAATGTGTAACGTGATGAAGGACATATAAAATTTACGCACAATATTAAGTGCCCAATGAATGTCTTCTTTTTAAAACTATCACTCTTGTTCTCTTTATAGGTATACGGGACAATTAAAGGAGACGAGTGTGATGAGCCCATCAAGAAAGGGCACTCAATAAACATGTGCAAATAGAAGTTCTTTCTCCATGCGGACCCGGCGGCAAACACGCGCAGCTTGGCACACACCCATGCAGTGGGGTTTGGCCTCCAGCTTTTCTTCCAGAGCCAGTTTTGTAATGGTGGGAGTTTGCACAGTGTCAGTTCAGCCCTAGGTAGAGGGTCCTGTGCCAGGAATAGGTGCTTGTTCACAAAGGGTCTGCTGTAAAGGGCAGAGCACCGCGCCTCGTGTGCCAGTTCCCAGGTATGCCGTAGGCAACAACAGGCCAGAGAATTATCTGCCCTGAAAGACGAACACAGGAAAAAGAAATAAAGAAAGATATTCGATGTTCTCTGAAGTCGATTACCACAGCAGAATGGGATTTTCTATTTTGTTTCTCCAAAACACAATTTAGACAGAAAACGCATCCAGCCCCAGCTCTGTGAATAATCCCATATTAACTTCCTCTGATAATACCCACATCTGCTAGCTCGTTAGAGACAAAGTTGAATGCTACTTGGAATCAGTGTTGGGCAAATGTTTGGATGAGACATGCAATCCTCCTGGATTTGTTGCTAATTTATCTTTGCCAATCTTAACTAGTTTTAGCTCAGCAAACAAGGATACAGTATCCAAGCTGGCGGCTGGGAAATTCCCAGGAAAGCGCTAGCGTCCCAGCTGCCCTTCTGAAGGTTTGTCAAGTTGGAGATGACTGGCAGTTAGCCTGACTAGCAGAGCCCAGCTGTGTGGAGCCCATGACGGAGAGACTCGGGCTGCAAGAGCTGAGTTCCAAGGCTGCATTGCTGGAGGTCAGAAGGCAGAGGAACTGAGCCAGCTACTGTGTGGTGTGGTCCCTGTGCATGCAAAACTCAAAAAAAGGAAAGTTAGGGTTGATTTTTTGTTTGTTTGTTTTGTTTTTTAAAGTTCAAAATGCCTTTATTTCTACAGGGAAGAAAAGGGAGAAGAAAAACAGTTGGTTGTTGGCAAAACTGGGAAACTTACCTTTGTTTCTTCAACCCGTCTCTGAGAGGAAATGGGTTTCTTTGGGATTACATAGTCTAACCGGGATAAGTCAGTTTGATGATTCCGTAGTCTATGAATTTAGGATTCTAAAACAATCAGAGTAAACATTTCAACAAGTACACTAACTTAAACCTTAGTAGTATACTGTATGTTAGGTGTGTTTTTTTTTTCCTCTCCAAAAAGCATGTATGCACCTGAGCTACAGATGAGAGCAAGGTATCAGAATTAAATAAAAATAATGCCAGTTGAAGATAGACATGTGTCTGCACTGTAAATTTGGACAATGAACTTAACCTTTTCATTTTAGCTTCATCAATGGTAAAATTAAAATGTAAAATGATATTCCCAGGTTTCATTATAAATTAAATATTTAAATGGTGGTTGTAATGTTTTGATTAAATACAAATTAAAAACATGGCACCTATTGTAGCCTGAAAGTTTGTGTCCCTGTCAAATATGTTATAATATCAGCCCTGATGTGACAGTATTTGTAAGTGAGACCTATGGGCGGTAAGTAGATGAGTGAATTTGTAAGGAGCCAGAGAGCAACTTTGCTCTCTGTTCAGCATGTGAGGATAAAATGTGAATTCAATGATTTCCGACCAGGAAGAGGACCCATTTCAGAAGCTGTCCAAGCTGGCACCCTGATCTCCGACTTCCAGCTTCCAAAACTATGAGAAAGAATGGCGTGTTTTTAAAGCCACCCAGGCTGAAGTAATTTATTACAGAAGCCCAAATTGACTAAGATCGTACTTAAGAGTGATTGAAAATACCACTTAACATGTGTTTAATATTTAAGGTAGAGAAGAAATGTGATTGTTCTACTGGAAGAATTTTATGTTAAGTCAGTGTGGCTATTGTATTGTTGTTATCATTGTGTAACAAGAGCATGAGAGACTTTGGCCCTTGCTAAAGGGATTTTAGGTGACAGTGTGATGGGGAATTGAAAAGAAGATAAAACAAGAACTTGAAGTGATTTCCTGGACATCATGTCAGGAATATATCCCCCTCTCCACCCAGAAAAACTTTATATGCTAAATATGTATTATGCATACCATATATACACATATACATGTATCACAAATATTCTATATATCTAAAACCTATGGCTTTAGATATATATTATCTATCTTTCCAATCCAGCAACAGTCAACCCACATTAATTCCAGGAATACCACTCATGTAAAAACTGAAATCAGGGGTTCAAACAGTCCTGGGACTTCTACGGGATCTTTTTGATACTCTTGCCGATCACCCTTGGATACCAAAAAGCTGTGGGGAGGTCTGAACAGTCCGCACGGCCTTTCTTTCCTTTTGTCCCTCAATCTCTCTCTCTCTTCTTCACCCACTTCTCTTCCCTAAAAATTTGTGATAAATAAATTTTGGAAAATCTCAATAAATAAGAAATAGTAAAAGTGAAAAGAGTTCTGTGTTAATTTTTGAGCTCCCCTTTCCACAGTCCTCTGCTTCTGTGGTGCCAACATAAAGGAGTGCATGAGAAATACAAAGGGGTCTATCTGCAGGCAAGGTCTCTCCTGGATCATGTACACAAGCGTTTGTCCATCAGGGTTCACTCACAGTGCGGGCCTCACACCCTGTAAGCTCAGAGAGGAGAGTCTGATGGTGCTCCTGGGAAAACATGCTCACAGGCTCAGCCGTGTTATGTGGTGGGTTGTAGGTTCCTACAGCCCAAAGAGCTGTTGAGTGAGTAGGTAGAACTGAGGAAAGCTCCACTCAGGGCCACCCACAGAGCACAGCCAATTGAAGCACTTACATAGATCTTCATTTCTTCCAGAGAGGGGGCTCTATTCCTGAGGGCTGGGCTCAGGGAGGTGAAAAGGATATTACCGATGAATGTCCTGGGCAAAGCAGTGGTGCTCATTATAGAAGCACTCTCCCTCCCACCCCTCTCTGTAAACACTGATGGTGAATAGCATGGTTGGGGGGCCTTTGACAATACTGTTTACTACAAGACTACCCTTAAAATGCATTATAGAAAGGCATCCAGTGTCTTGCGGAGGGGAAGAGAAAGAAGGAGTGCGTCTCACAAAAATGCATCTTGAAACTTCAGCCACGCAGCTGTGAGAGGCCATTTTTTTCATAAAATCCCATGAAAGTCTGAGTTTTCTTTGGGAAAAAACCCAAAAACTTACTGTTGAATTACCACTGTAGAATTTTTTAGAAATAAGAAAAAGGAGTAGGTCATGGGAGGGCATGTTTGTGGATGCCTATGGTACAGGACAGTGTCTTTAAACTGCAAATCTGGGGGTGGCACCTGTGGCTCAAGGAGTAGGGTGCCAGCCCCATATACCGAAGGTGGTGGGTTCAAACCCAGCCCCAGCCAAAAACTGCAATAAATAAATAAGGTGCAAATCAGCAGTGATGACCATCACCTACCTGCCCTGGAGCGTCAGGTGTCTCCAGGACCCAGCTTCCATCCATCTTGGCTTATGGTGAAATGAAATAAAAGGTTATTGAATAATTATGATGTAGTATAACTGTATTATTGATGCCTTGATAATATCTCTTCTACATAATCCAATCCTTTTTTATCACATTTTATAGATAAACACAAAATCAGCTTTGGATATTACTCGTTTATGCATTCAATAATAGCGTAAGTTATATTTACTAATTTGAAAAAAGTTGGAGGTATCAGTGAATAAGTACAGGAGTTCTTTAGATGAGTAAAAAGGAAATGAAAGAAATGATATTTTTAGTATCTATTCTGTCTTACTATGGCTGTAGAGTAGCTATTTTACATGATATAGGTCACGTAACTATCACAACAACTCAGCAAGCTCAGGGTTATCATCCCAGTGGAGGCAAATTCCAACCTGTAGCTCGGGTCCCTACATTTTATACATTACTACGTATATATTTGTTTAGAAAATAATTATTATTTTTATATATTTTGCAGTGAAAATAAATTGATTAGTACATCAGCTATACTTAGAAATTATGTCCTGTGTCCCTTTGATACTGATAGTGAAGGAGAATTTGAATCTCATGAAAATTTCAATTGTCTGGAATTCAAGCTCTCTCATAAGTCTAAATGGAAGTATAGAATTTATACTATTATAAGCTTGAAATCAAGAGATTTTTTTTTCCAAAATTTAAATACTAACTCAGGGTGTGTCTAGATTTTTTTGAAACTAACTCCGTCATTACCTCAGATAATGTTAGGTGGCAAAACATGTAACAGAATACTTTTGGTGGGTCAAAGAGTTTAAGCTTTTTATTTATTGAAACAGATATGAGATTAATTATTGGAACCCAGGTGAGTGAAATATATCCAATCTATTATATATATATATATATATATATATATATATATATTAGTGGCAGAAAATACACTAAAGATAATGCCAAGAATTAAATCTATAACCAGTTAGCTTCACAGACAGAATAGAACCCAAATTATATTTCAATATCAGAGAAAAGAATGTTATACTGAGTGTGAAGAAGGCGGATTATTACAACACAATTGCCACTCTTTTGCTAGATGACATTGGCCCAACTATCTTTCTTCTTTGAGCCTCAGACGTGAATATGTGGCCATGCAAAATAGAGGGAACAAAAAAAAGCAAAACATCAAGATACATGGCTTCTTTGTATTTTAGCAACCCATAAGAGATGACTGATCTGACAACAAAATCACTTTTCTCAACTTCACTTTTCTATATACATGATGAAGGCGAGGATAATGGGATTCTGGGTTATTTGTAGAAATCAAATATTATATGTTAGCCAGAACACCTACAATGACAGTGTTATGTCAGATGTTTAATAAGTAATCATAAAATGTGAGGGTGAAGGTTGTATTTCAGAGAGAAAGGAAGGAAGAATGAAAAAGTTAATGCTGTATATTCATCATTAAGTCTTGCAGGGGAGTCTAGTGATGCACTTCAGATCAAAAAATATATATAGTAGAGACTAATTTTATATACTAACTCTCAAATCAGAATGAAAAAATATATAGAGAAGCTGAGTGTAGATTAAACCCTCTAGAAACAATGTCTATACAGAGAAGAAATCCTTCCTGAAATATTATACTCTATTAGAGAACAGGTAAAAGTTAAAGCCATCTTCTTTTGTGTGTAATTACAGGTGAGCCGAAATATCCTTCCTAATATTTTGATATTTAAGTGGTCTAAACTAAGCAATTACTTATTTTATAATTAGAAAGTTATAAAAATACTAATGGATTTTATACTTTAAATTTACTAGAAAAGAGTTTTTTTGTTTTTTTGGGTTTTTTTGGCCAGGGCTGGGTTTGAACCCACCACCTCTGGCATATGGGGCCAGAGCCCTACTTCTTTGAGCCACAGGTGCCACCCTAGAAAAGAGATTTTTAATATTCTTATAACAATGATACATTAGCAAGGTGATGGATATATTAGTTAGCTTGCTTTAGTCTCTCTACAACATACACATAGATCTAAAGCTCACATTTTACTCCAAGAATATACATAACATGTCAATTTAAAATAAATATATGTATATTTTAAAATTTAGAAAAGAGACACTTTGATAAATATCAGTTGGTTGTAGGTCTATGACTTTATTTCCGGGTTATCTATTCTGACCCATTTATCTATACAACCATTTTTATGCCAGTACCATGCTGTTTTAGTTATTATAGTTTTGTAGAATAACTTGAATTAGGCTAATGAGATGCTTCCAGTTTTATTCTTTTGCTTAGGATTGCTTTGGCTATTTGGGCATTTATTTGGTTGTATGTGAATTTTAGCATTTTCTTCTAATTTTGTGAAAAATGATGTTGGTCTTTTGATAAGAAGTGCATTGAATCTGCTGATGGCTCTCAGCAGTATGGACATACAACAATATTGGTTCTTCTAATCTGTGGATACGACACGTTTTTCCATTTGTTTGTGTCATCTATGATTTCTTTCATCAGGTTTTGTAGTTCCTTTTGTAGACAGGCATCTTTCACCTGCTTGGGTAAGCATATTCCTAAGGGTTTTCTTTTGTTGTTGTTCTTTGTTTGTTCTTGCAGCTGTTATAAATGGAATTGAGCTCTTTATTTGGTTATCAGCTTTGTTGTGACCGGTGTATAGAAGTGCTACTGATTTGTGTCTGTTGATTTTGTAGCTTGAAACTTTACCGAATTCCTTTATTAAAGCTAGGAGTCTTTAGGAGGAGGCTGTGGGGTTTTCTAAGATCGTATCATAGGCAAACTGAGATAATTGATATAGGATCATATCATCTGCAAACAGAGATAATTTTATTTGTTCTTTTCCAATTTAGATGCCCTTTGTTTCCTACTTTTGCTTGATTGCTCTGGCAAGGACTCCCAGAGCTGTGTTGAATAGAAGTGAGGAAAGGGAGCATCCTTCTCTTGTTCCAGTTCTTAGGGAGAATGCTTCCAGCTGTTCCCAGTCAGCACGATGCCAGCTGTGAGTTTGTCCCATGAACTTTATAATTTTGAGGTATGTTCCATCGATGCCTATTTTGTTGCAATCTGATGACTAAGAAAGCAACTACCAAGTTCCCTTTCAAATAAATAATGTTCAGAGGAGAATAGTGTAAATTTTGATAGTAAATCTTAAAAAAAAAAGTCTGTGGGTCTAAGTATTGTCTGATCATATATTTCTCCAGGCATTAATTGGTAAATTGTTTTGTAGGACATTCAAGATTCTCTTTCCATTTTTGTTCTATGAAAAGACACTGCACATTGTTAGGAGAGATAGCACAGCTCTTGGGGACAGGACAAAATTATAAGGCGACTCTAACTAAAAAAATGCAAACACTGTAACCTAATTCATTATACCCGCAAATTAACCTGAAACAATATAAAAAAGTAAAACATGATCACTAAAGAAAAAAAAAAAGACATTACACAGAAACAGAAATATTGATACGTGGGAGAAATGAGCACAAACCAATTTTTACACCTGGCTTAGCATCAGCCCCTTTATCCATGTGTTATTATTCCTTCCTCTCCCATTTCTAAGCCCAGATCAATAACTCCTTATTTCTGAAGTACTCTTTTAACCTCTTTCTTCCTCTTTCACATAAAGGTAGGACTTGAAATGTTAAAAGCAGATTTCTTGTAACTCGGATGCAGTTGTAACACATTGTTCTTAGTAAAGTATCACAAGAATGGAAAAGCAAGTATTCCATGTACTCAATGCTAATATGAAGCCAAGTAGATGATCTGATATACACCTACTTGTGGGGGGGAGGAGGGAGGGGAATTGGGGTGCTCCCACCTAATGGGCACAATGTAAGGGTACCTCCTAGGTACAGGACACAACTATGACATGGAATTTACCTAACAAAAACAAACACTGGGACCCTAATCATTTGTATCCCGGTATTAAACTGAAAGTTTAAAAAGCAGATCTCTTGAATAAAGAAAGCCTATTACTTTAGATTCATGTTAGGGTTATGGGCTGAGTAGTGTTGCCTCCAGATTTGTGTGTTAAAACTATAAGCCCTAGTACCTCCAAATCTGTTTTCAGTGATGGTTCTTTAAGCAGGTTACTAAGTTAACCTGAGGCTGTTTGGGTGCTCTTCAATTCAATCTGGCTGATACCCTTATGTAAGAGACATTAGGACACATGAAGAGATACCAGAGCTTCTTAGACAGGGAAAGATGCCATGAGAAGAGAAGCATGTGCCAATCGAGGAGGAAGGCCTCAGAAGACAGCAAACTTGACAGCACCTGCAACTTCCTTGTGCAAGTCACTCCCAAGCCATTCACTCTGCTATTTTGTGACAGCAGCCCTAGCAAGCCAACACAAGTGGCTACAAATCACTGCTATCTTAGTACTTTGCCTGTGTACAGGTTGTACAGGTAGGGACGGGTGCTGGGTGCTGGGAGGAGGAGTGTCACAGCAGAGGGAAGGGAACAGAAGGAAGAGCAGAGGGCATCAAAGCCAATGCCGGTCTTCAAGCATTTATAGAGCTAGATTCTGAAGCAGTTCTGACTTACATTCTAGAGGAAGAGCAAGTTCCAATCTAGATTCTTAAGAAATAAGAAGCATCATATAGCAAAAGACACAGAAGTAATAAATTTACAAAAAAAAGAAAATGTACATCAGTTAGTGCAGAAAAGCCTTAGGCAGACAGAGATTAAAATTCCAAAACTTTTTCTCAATCTCCATGCTCAACAGAAATGTGCCCCATTTGGGCGGCACCTATGGCTCAAAGGAGTAGGGCGCTGGCCCCATATACCGGAGGTGGCAGATTCAAACCTGGCCCCGGCCAAAAACTGCAAGGCACTGTTGGGTTACTGGAGTCCAACAGTGAGGTTATTATGGACAGAGCTGCATTTTAGCAATGTGAGCAATGAATATGTAAGGTTCCAATCAGCAGCCATCACTTGATGGACAAAGAGTGATTAACTCAGAGTACTCCTTGTACTAATCCAGCTACATAGCTCTATGCCTTATTTAAATCTAAGGTTAACTCCAATGAAAACCTGGAAAGACTTAAGACATGTAAACATATCCCATTTTATTTAAAAGAAAGGGACACTGGATAGAAAGCTAGTAAGCTTCATATAAAAGATATCAGAGCATAAAGAAATACAGTAACATCGAAAAAATGATAGAAGGAAGGAGGAAGAAAGGAAAGAGGGAAGAAAGAAAGGAGGGAAGAGAAGAATTAAAGAACAAAAAGTAGAAAGCAGGTGAAAGGAGGATAAGAGAAAGCAGACTGGGGAGGAAAACCACAAGTGACTTATTTAATCTTCAGCTCACTTGACAGTTACGTCCTCCCAGTCCTCCCTTACGGGACAACACACTACCCCCAAATCCAGTGTCCTAAAATACCAAGTTGCTTTTGTCATTGTTGTTATTCTTGACTCTCTGAGTCAGTAAGTATGGCTGTGATAGACTCTGTAGTTTGTCAAGGTTTGAAGCAGGATGGAGTTCAAGGTTACAACCTACAGGCTTGGCTAAAAGGTCAATAGCTGCTTGACGCATGTCCCTCTGTGATAAATCATGAAAAAATAAAACCCGAGCCAAATAGTACAATAACATTTAATGTTTCTGCTCACATCACCTCTGTTAAAATTCCAATGGTTAGAGCAACTCAGATGGTAAAGCCCAGTGTTACTGGGCATGCAAAGCCCTCTAGCCAGAAGTGAGAGGGGCAGTGAGGAAGGGGTTTTGCAATCATCCAAACCACCACGGTGAGCCCTGCTTCCATCTGATGCTACGACGGCATTCAAATGTTATTAGTATTATACTAATACTAACAAATATTCTGAGCAGCAAACATTTCCAGGAAGTCTTTGTTACACCTTACGCAAGTGTAGAGGCTTTAGGAATGAATGCAGAAACTAACTCCTCTCTTTGCACATTTCCTCATGAGTTGATGTGCTGATCTCGAAAACCCTGCAGAGTATAGACAGGGAAGGAATTCACACCTGAGAATAGACATGCTCTAAGAAAATACACTGGGAGCCACAGAAGTGACCCTCCTGCACATCCTCACTCTCCTCAGCACGTCTTGCCAACACTGATGCATCTCACCTCTTGCATTTCATATTATTGCACTTTGCAGATACCACATTTTCCCCTAAAACAAAAGACTGTGGAGACCCTGTGTGGAGCAAATCAGCCTGTCAGTGACATTTTTCCAACGCCATGTGTAGCCTTCCAGTCTCTGTGTCAGGTTTCAGTAATTCTTACACTATTCCAGACATTGTTATTATTATTATATCTGCTATCGTATCTGTGGTCAGTTATTTTGGTGCTACTATAGTAATTGTTATGGAGTTCTATGAACCATGTTTGTGTGTTGTGACTGCTACACAGACTCGCCGGTCCCACACAGAGACATTGAAATCTGGACAATCTATAACCCTACGATGGTTCAAGTGAAAGAAAGAGCAGCCCATCTCTCACTTTAAAGCCAAAGCTAGACATGATCAAGCACACCAAGGAAGTTTTGTTGGAAGCTATGAGAATCCAAAACGTAATTATCTTGCACCATATAATTAGCTAAGTTGTGAATGCAAAGGAAATGTC
Organism: Galagoides demidoff; assembly: GCA_963574575.1. Classification (NCBI taxonomy): domain Eukaryota; kingdom Metazoa; phylum Chordata; class Mammalia; order Primates; family Galagidae; genus Galagoides; species Galagoides demidoff. Next base: position 15,532 of record CAUYQV010160840.1, read on the forward strand.
CTTGAAAGGAAATAAAAGTAGTAGTCCAGTGAACACATGAATGATAAGAGGAAAACCAGCCCTGTGGCTGATAATGGAGCTGGCAGGTCAAACCAGTTGCACTATTTCCTTAAATCATTGGTTAATCAGATCAAGGCCTTCAGCATTGAGGCAAGACCCTTCACCAGCAAAAAAATTAAATTACAACATATCAATGACTCAGATGATCGGTAGCATTTTTGTTTTAACAGTAATGCATTTCTTAATTCCTTATGTACTTTTCTTAATATAACGCTATTGTACTCAATAGACTACAGCATAGTATTTGCTTTACTGTGATAGCCTGGAGCTACAGCTTCAATATCTCTGAGGTATGGACTGTGCCTGAACTAAACTTGCTTTTGTGGACATTTTTTCCTAAGCTATTCCCTCAATATAACTTTTACCTAATGTCTTGTCTGGTATGAAATTTAAACCCTACTCTATGCAGTGCCAGTTATGAGAAAGAAGAAAACTCCCACATAAATGCACCCCATCCCTGGATGCCTCATCACCCTGGTATCCTGTCAGAGATAACCTCATGTACGTCCTTAACTTTACATCCTCATACATCTTACTTCTCCTCCCTTCCTTGCATTTATCTTTTAAAATGCTGTCTTCCGACTTGAAAACAAAAATCTTTTGAAATGCACGTCACATTGCCTCTGTGCCCTTTTTATTCCCTCTAGTTCCGAGTTTGCTGTGTTCCAATAAGCTCCCTGAACTCACGGGGCAATAAGACACGGGGACTATTGTTCTCTTTCCCTGCCATCCTTCATAACTGATTCACTGATAAAACACATATTTATCTTCCTACAAGTATTTACAAATAAATTAAACATTTCAATTTTTCTGTGTTCCCACTTGAATGTCACATTTTCCCTGATTTCTGACTAAATCCTAGTCATTGTTTTGCCCCTAGTAAGTGAAGAAGCTAAGGAAATTTCACCCCAAAATATGCTTCCTTGGGATAAATAATATTTTCAGTGAAAAGGCCATTTTTGATTAGAAAGCACTTGCCTCTCCTCTATAAAACCTGAATAACCTGATTTAGAATCAGAAAAGTGGCTGCTGGACTCCTTATCACATAGACCTGGCCAAAGGTCATTTGAAGCCCAAGACCTATCTCTCGAATTAATCTGCAACTGAATCTACTTCCCTCCGTCTACCTGCCCCCCCCCCAGCAACCATTTGCTGCACACACTTTTCAGTTTCTCTCCCCCTCCCGTCTAAAAGGCATCTGTAGAAGCCACTGACCCTCACTGAAACTTTGGGAAATCATTCTTGTGTTTCCCCCCATACTCACGGTATTTGGAAATAAACCTTTCCCTTATTAATCTACTATAACTGTGAGTTGATCTTCTCAGTGAACCCACCTAGGGGAAAGGGCACGTTTCCCTGAGACTCCCCTTAACACGCATTTCACTTTTTCCTTTACTCTGTGGTTTAGTTCAATGATCTGTCACTTTAATCTCACCCGTGTGGCATCCTTATTTCCATTAATTCACTCTCTTTTCAACAAACTCACAGGCAAAAGTCCAAGTCTGGGATAAGTGCAAGCAAATAATTTCTTCGCATCTACATGTGGGTTATAAGTACTTCCAAAAAATCAGAAAAATCTTTGAAATCAGTGCCGTTACAGATTGATGACAGCAGAACATTACAGAGGCGCTGGGCTGCGCTAGGAACTTGCCTGTTCCCTGCTCTCTACTGACCCCTGGGGGCAGAGGTTGTTCTGTCTTCTGCTGCTCTTGGGAACACAGCCACTCACACCGGCAGATCAACTTCAGAGAACAGGCGAAAACCGTCCACTACAGGAATACCAATAGTCAAAGATAGGGAGGATGGAGCGAACCATCAGAGTTGGTCCTTCCTCTATCCCTTGTTTTCCACAAGCATAGTTCCCTAAGAAAAACCCCTCTGCCATGAAAGGTAATGTAAATGTGAACCCTGAAACAGAAAATTCTAGAAAAACATATAAGAAAATCTCTTCTGTACGTTGGCCTAGACAAATAATTAATGTCCAAGAACTTACAAGAAAACACAGCAAAAACAAAAATTAATAAATGGGACCTAACTAAAGTAAAAAGTTTCTGCACAGCAAAGGAAATATTCAAGAAATATACCACCTCCAGAATGGAAGAAAATAGTCACAAACTATACACCCAAGAAAGAACTAACATCTGTAATCTATAAAGATCTCAAACAAATCAGCATGAAAAAACAAAACCCTATCAAAAAGTGATTATACAATTCACTACATAACAAAAACCAATTGTACCCACTAAATCTATTGACATAAAAAAGCATTGCTGATAAATGTTCTTAAATTTTTTTTCACAAGTTGAAAGAATCTTTAAAAGATATGAACACATTTTTATTGAAAGAAGATACACAAATGGCCAATAAACAGATGAAAAAATGCTCAACATCACTAATCATCACGGGAATGCAAATTAAACCACAAGACATTATCTTCTTTACTCCTGTCACATGGTCACTATTAGAAAACAAAAAATAAAAAATTGATGTTGGGATGGATGCAGGGAAAAGGCAACACTTATACACAGTTGATAAGAATGTAAATAGCACAATCTCTATGGGAAACAATACAAAAATTCCTCAAAGAACAAAATGTAGACCTACCATTCAATCCAGCAATCCCATTACTGGGTATCTACCCAAAAGAAAAGAAACCATTTTACCCAAAATATATTTACACCCAAATATTTATTGCACCATAATTCACAATTGAAAAACTATGGAATCAACCTAAGTACTCATCACCTAACTAATGAGTGGGTAAAGAAAAAGTGTGCATACCGTACACACACACACACACACACACACACACACACTATGGAATACTATTCAGAGAATGAAATAATGTCTTTTGCAGCAATTTGGGTAAAATTGGAAGCCATAATCCAATGTTAAGTATATCAGGAATGGAAACATAAATACCACATATTCTCTCTTCTAAGTGAAAGCTAAATGATAGACATTGCCATAAAGAGGTATAAGGGACACTAGAAACTAAGCAAAGGTGAGGGTGGGAGGGTGGTGAGGGATCAGAAATTACTTGTAGGCATCAAGATACATGGTCCTTGTGATGGGTACCCTAAAAGCCCTCACTTCACCATTATACAACTTATCCATGTAACAGAAAACAATTATATGACCTATGTACTGAAATTAAAATATATTGTAGGTAAATGTTCATAAGATACTTAAAAGCATTTTGTCAAGTTGAAAGTCTACAGACATGCCTTTAAGATTATTAGAAGTCCTATTCCTTAGGACAGAAGTTTTAAAAGCCATGCCTGTAAACATTTTAGAAGTTATATTCGACATGTGTTCTCAATGAAATGTTACAGAAGCATCTTGAGATTGTGTTTTACTAGTAACATCACAGATTAACCTTGGTTCTGAGGTCAGATCTTAACTTGAAAGTCCTTTTTCAGGCCAGGCATGGTAGCTCATGCCTGTAATCCTAGCACTCTGGGACACTGAGGTGGGTGGATTGCTTGGGTTTTATGAGTTCAAGACCAGCCTGAGCAAGAATGAGACCCCATCTTTATTAAAAATATGTTAGGCAGGCATTGTGACAGGTGCCTATAATCCCAACTCCTCAGGAGACTGAGGCAGGAGGATTTCTTGTGCTCAGGAGTTGGAGACTAACTTGAACAAAAGTGAGACCTTGTCATAAAATATAGCCAAACATTGTGGTGAACACCTGTAGTCTGAGTTACTCAGGAGGCTGAGGCAAGAGTATCGCTTGTGCCCAAGAGTTTGAGGTTGCTGTGAGCTGTGTTGCCACAGCACTATACTGTGTGCGACAAAGTGAGACTCTGTCTAAATAAATAAATAATAAGAAGAAAAGAACCCATCGTTTATTTATAAAAAAAAAAAAGTTCTCTATCAGGAAATACCAGGGAAGAGAAACAATTTTATTTTTGAACCCATTTAGTCCTTACTCTTTTTATTTTTAAATAAATTATATTCTTTGGCACTATTATAAAAAGGAATAAAGTCCCTGACTGTAATTTCAGCTTGACTATTGTTGGCATATATAAAAGTTACTGATTTATAAGTCTTGATTTTACAGCCTGAGATGCTGCTATATTCCTTTATCACTTCTAAGAGTTTTGTAGTTGAGTCCCTGGGATTTTCCAGGTATAGGATCATCATCAGTGAAGAGTAAAAGTTTGATCTCTTCTGACCCTATTTGGATACCCTTGATTGCCTTCTCTTGCCTTCTTGTGATGGTACGACTTCCATTACTATGTTGGGTAACAGTGGAGATAATGGGCATCTTTGCCTAGATCATCATCTGAGTGGAAATGTTTTCAATTTTACTCCATTCATTCAGTTTTATTTCATTCCAAAGAAGATGAAATATCTGGGAATTTACCTGACAAAGGATGTGGAAGATCTTTCTAAAGAGATATGAAACTCTGAAAAAAGAAATAGCTGAAGATGTTAACAAATACCATGCTCATGGCTCAGAAGAATCAACATTGTTAAAATGTCCATATTACCCAAAGCAGTATACAATTTTAATGCAATCCCTATTATCCCTATTAAAGACCCACTGTCATATTTTAAAGATCTCAAAAAAATAATACTTCATTTTATATAGAATCAGAAAAAACTTCAAATAGCCAAGACATTACTCAGAAATAAATACAAAGCGGGAGGAATTATGCTACCAGACCTCAGACTATATTATAAATTGATAGTGATCAAAACAGCGTGGTACTGGCACAAAAACAGAGAAGTAGATGTATGGATCAGGATAGAGAACCAAAAGATGAACCCAGCTACTTAATGTCATTTGAACTTCGATAAGCCTATCAAAAACATTCAGTGGGGGAAAGATGCTGTATTTAAAAAATGGTGCTGGGTGAACTAGCAGGTGACCTGTAGAAGACTGAAACTGGACCCCCAATTTTCACCACTAACAAAAATTGATTCTCACTGGATAGAAGATTTAAACTTAAGATATGAAACTATAAAGATACTAAAAGAGAGTACAGGAAAAACACTTGAAGAAATCAGCCTGGGAGAATATTTTATGAGGAGGACCCCCCTAGCCAATTGAAGCACCACCAAAAATACATTATTGGGATCTGATCAAACTAAAAAGCTTCCACACAGCCAAGAGCATAGTAAGTAAAGCAAACAGACAACCTTCAGAATGGGAGAAGATTTTTGCAGGTCATGCTTCCAACAAAGGTCTGATAACTAGAATCCATAGAGAACTCAAATCAATCAATAAGCAAAGAACAAATAACCTCATTTCTATGTGGGCAAGAGACTTGAACAGAAACTTCTCTGAAGACAGGCTCATGGCCTATAAACACATGAAAAAATGCTCATCATCTTTAATCATCAGAGAAAAGCAAATCAAAACCACTATGAGATATCATCTAACTCCAGTAAGATTGGCCCAAATAATAAAATCCCCAAAATAAGATGTTGGCATGGATATGAAGAGAAGGGAACACATCTACACTGCTGGTGGAAATGCAAGCTAATATGACCCTTTTCGAAAGAAGTTTGGAGAATACTCAAGGAACTGAAAGTAAACCTACCATTTAATCC
>CAUYQV010160844.1:0-12781 GCA_963574575.1 Galagoides demidoff
CACATTCTACTCCGGTGGTCTCTGGTGGGTTGCCGGGCTATGTTTTGCCCTTAACGGCTCCTGCGGGGTCCGGGCCCCCCCCCCCCCCCCCCCCCCGTGGCTGGTATTGCCCACTGCTAAAGGCTCACAGCTGAGAGCTAAAAGGTGCTGGCTGCCTTGCCTAAGGTTAAAGCCCCTAGCCTGAAGCAATCTCAGTTCAAAGCTTGCGCTCTCAAAAACAATACCCAAAGGCTGTGAGGGCTAAGAGGTCAGCCATTTGCCTTTTCTGTTTAAGAAAGGATTACTTTGCCAGAAGTCCCCTGCAGGTTTCTCTTATCTCAGTGGTAAATACACAGCCAGAGTAATTGAATTCCCTATTTGGTTTAATACAGATTATATTTCACTCTTTGAAATTGGGGAGGGGCTCAGGCTCCTCTAAACACACCTCTGATCCATACTTGAACAAAGTCAGGATTATGTTAGCAAGGAATAAGAGAAGAGAAGGGCAAAAATGTCAAGAAATCAGGGCAAAGAAATACGTGTAAGAGACAGTTTTGGTTAGACAGGAAGGGAAAGTAGAAAATTTCTTTTACTGGCACAGAGAGAGAGAAAGGGAAAGATCAGAGACGCATGTCCTGGTGTTGCCGCCCAACTGGGTCCTTTTTGCCCCTGTGCAGTAAAGGGTCAAGGGGCTGAGATAGCTGGTGCCGCTGCAGGGAGTTTAGTAACCGCAGGGCAGGCAAATGAGGGCACAGGAATTCTCAGATCTGCCTCCCTGAGAAGCTCTAGACTGGAGATTTTAAGGGAAATTTGGTGGGCAGTTGGGGGAGGAACAGGCATGGCTGATGGGTTGAGTTAAGGATGTAGAAAACGCATTCTTGCCCTGAGTCAGTTCCATGGTATGGAGCACTGTCTGTGTCATTGGGTCCAAAGTAATGCAGGGTCTGGAGACATCTTGAAAGGCAGATTTAGGTTTCACAATAGAGGTGGTCCCCACATAAGAGAAGTTGTGCATCTTCTGACCAGACTTCTAAGCCATAAGCAATTACAGAGAAGCAGCCTAGGGGGCAGAAACTGGTTAATTCGTAAGTATGGCTGTACTATGCAAAACTTAGGCCTCTAGCAAAGCTTTCACCTGTTAGTTTCAGTTGATTTCATAAGGCAAGTTTCCTGGGTCCCCACTTCAGGTTTAAACTTGGGGTGGAGCATTGTAGGCAAGGAGTTGATAGAAACATCCCAAATTCCTGGTGAGGGACCCTTAGTCCTAGCTTCTTATGACATGTCTTAGAAAGTTGTGAGTCTTCTTAGAGAAGTCCTGAAATTGGAATAAAGTCACATTGAAATATGCCACTGTGTAGGAGATAAGAAGGCTGAGAGAGAATTGGAAGTTTCTGCACAAGGTGAACGTAATGCCTGGTGACTGAGGCACAGCCATTCAGAAGAACTGACCAAGTCCGGGGCAGTGCAAGGGGGTCCTCTGTCCCAGTCTGCCTGAGGACATAAAAGCTTCACCCCACCTCACTAAGGAAGGGAAGAAGGGGAAGGAGAGAGAAAAAAAGTCTTGGCAGGAACTTTGAACTTTTCACTGGGTAAATGAAATTAGACTGAACTGCATTTAATTGGCAAGCTTCTGTCATGTACTGGTATGGGTTCCATCAGTCACCAAGAAAAATCACCAATTTCCTCACCCCAAAGTATAGAATTTTGGCCTTGCTATCTATATCTTACGTATTTCAGTATTATCTTCCTTTCCATCTTTGGGGGAGCACGGTGGGAAAGTGGAAAAGAAAAGAAGGAATGGGAAGATAGAAGGACATCTGGTCTTTTTGAGAAATGGCGAATGCTGGATTTGCTTGTGTCCAGAGAACATCAATTAAGATTATGCAGAACAATCACCACTCTTTTTCCTAAAAAGTTAGTATGGGTAATAAAAAACATTTCTAGTAAAAATAGACCCAGTACGATCTCATCTAACTGGGTTTCTAAAAACACATGCATTAAAATGTTTATTATTATGTAATCAGAACCACGATTTAGTACAGAAACCAGCTACTAGGTTACTTATATTTATTTTGTTTGCATTATGTTTTCTCTTTACTACATATGTTGAACCAGGTGGAAAACAAGAGAAAGTTTCCATTTTTTAAAATAAATATAACCTGGTCAGGAATCAAATTTACATTCTAATTGCATTATAATAAATCAGGAATGTTTACGGTCACATCTAGCACCCAGTTAAAACTCAACACATGTATAACAATAATAACAAAATTTGTTGGCCAAAATATTGTAATAGCTACTAAAAATACATGAATAAATTTTAATACCCAGACAGGAAACAACAGACATGCAGTGTGTATTTGAGGCACATGTATCATTTGAACAGGTGCCAGAGTTATGGAGCTAAAGATTAAAGTGTGATTTAGAGATATATTCAACTCCGTCTGCAAGCGTGTTGCCTCCATTAGCATTAATAGAATTTACATGCACACAGTGAGAGGAGAGAACTGGAATCTGTTGAAAGGCAAAGGAGGAATGATTTTTAACTTTGCCTATAATTCCAGGAGGGTGAGACTGTATTATTAAAAGCTCTGTGAGAGGCCTTAATTTAGGAACCGAGATATAGAAGCTTTATATTAAACTACTACGTGTATACTTTGCTGGATTATTAGCGAAAAGCGAGCCAGAAAAGCTAAAGGATTTGTCAAAGGCTGTTCTGGGATTATGATACTATGTAGAAATGGGAAATAATATATGCATTTTGGATGTGGATTAATTTGAAGAATAGAAATAATTTTTGATCTGGGAGAAACTGTAATTGATGTTTTTGAGGCCTTTAGCAGACATGTGTGGTGTGTGTACACACGCAGTAATACTCTCATCTGCAAGCATCTATTCTCTACCCAGTCTATAGGAAAATACAATTATATTTAGCCTATTAAGTGTATTTATTTTTCTTGCTTCAAGATAATAAAATAAATTGTTCAATCCTAAAGTTTCAAGAAAGGTTTTGTGGAATTGGAGAGAAAAGTAATTGTGTCCTCCTATCGCCACCTCCTAGGACCTGTGCCTGTTAAATACACCTGTCCCTTTCGTGAGCGTCAGGAGGAAATAAATCAGCTAAATAATGAATCAGACCAAGACGGCAACATGTGACAGATGATTTTTTGGAAATAATTGTATTTGAAAGTGCTATTTATTTTGGAAAGCCCTTGATTTAGTACATTCTTAGAGAGTGTTTGCTGTGTGCCGATGGCTTTACTAACCCAGGGGCAAATAGAAGTTCCTGACCTGAGGTTTCTTACATTGAATAACATGACTTATTTATTATATTTTTGTTAATATCATCTGATAAATACTTGCATATGTACATAAAGAATGATATACACAAATTCCCATTAAGTCATTACCTATAACAGAGTAAAACTATAATCTTAAATGCACAACAGTAGGAGAATGGCTTATAACAAAGGCCTAAATATTTTTCCACACACAGTTGCCCCTTGAATAACATGGGCTTGAACTCCATGGGTCCATTTATATGCAGATTTTTTTCAATAAATATGCTGGAAAATTTGGGGGAGTTTTCCAACAATTTGAATAAACATGGAGATGAACCACATGGCCTAGAAATATAAAAAAAAATAAGAAAAAGTAAGGTTCTGTCATGAATGCATACAATATATGTTGGTATTAGTCTATTTTATCATTTACTACCATAAAATAGGCAAAAACTATTACAATAAATTAAAATTTGTGCGCACAGTTATAGACCCTATACGGCACCATTGGCAGTCCAGAGAAATGCCAACAGACATAGAGATGCAGTATTAAATCATAACTGTAGAAATTTGTAGTAACACTGCACTCCTATAATAATTTTGTAGGCACCTCCTGTTGCTATGGCAGTGAGCTCAAGTGTTCCGAGTATCCACTTCAAACACCAAGTGATGCTAATCAGCTCAGAGCAAGCCGGTCGGTTCTCCGGTAGGTTGTGATCGCAGTGAAGTTGATCTATAGAATTGTCATGCATTTTTCATCATGTTTGGTGGAATACCGAAAACCTTGACTAACACCGTGAGATCCATACAAAGTGCCACTAGTGATGCTGAAGTGCTTCCAAGAAGCAGAGAAAGTCATGATGTTGCAAACAGAAGTCAGATTGTTTGATACTGAGCGTAGCTGGACTCCTGCAACTTCAGGAGAAATGAATGCAAATAAGGTCCATTGTAAAACAAGAAATAAAAGTCACGAACTGTTGCTGCAGCTCTACCAGCAGGTGTAAAAACTTCACACTTATTGCAAAATATCATTTTATCTGGTATTGAAAATGCAGCTTTTATGAGGGTGCGGGATTGTTATAAGAAAGGAATATCTCTAGACTCTAATCTGATTTGAGAAGAAGCAAAGTTAGTATATGACAACTTGAAGCAGAAGAAACATGAAGGATGTAAAGTTGGAGAATTTAATACCAGCAAAGGATGGTTTGATAATTTTAGAAAGAGGTTTGGCTTAAAAAAGGTCAGGATAACGGAAGAAGCTTCTGCCAGCAGAGAGACAACAGACAAGTTCCCAGATGCCAACAATTTAAGAAAATTATTCAAGAGAAAGTATATTTGCCTGAACAGATTTTTAATGTAGATAAAAGTGCTTTATTCTGGAGAAAAAATACCACAAACAACAGGATGCTTATTCATAAGGAAGAGAAATGAGCACTGAAATCGAAGGCAGGAAGGGTAAGATAACTACTGCTTTGTGCAAATGCCCTCAGGTTTGATATCAGGACTGTCCTCATATATAAAGCTGTGACTCTCCAAGCCATGAGGGTAAATGCCAGCTGCTAGACTTTGGGGTGTACAGCAAGGAGGCCTGGATAATGAGAACCCTTTTGGGGATTATTTCTGTCGATGTTCTCTTCCTGAAGTCAGAAACACTTTGCCAGTAAGGGACTTCCTATAAAAGTTCTTTTGATATTGGACAATGCCCCTGGCCACCCAGAACGCCCAAAGGCACTGAATGCTCCACTTGCCCCCAAATGTCTATCATCAGGCTCCAGATGAGGAGGCCCAGGACCTCCAAGGCTCATTACACTTGGTACTCTGTGGAAAGGCTTGTCAGTGCTATGAACGAGAACCCTGACAGGGAGAGCATCGTGAAAGTCTGGAAGGATTGCATCACTGAAGATGCCATTGTTCTTGTAGAAAAAGCCAGGAAAGTCATCAAACCAGAAATAATAGATTCCTACTGGGGAAAACTGTCCAGATATTGCACACGACTTCCCAGGACTTATGACACAGCCAATCAAGGAAATCATGAAAGAGACTGTGAATGTGGCAAAAAGGGTGGGGGGAATGAGGGGTTTCAAGAAATGGATCTTGAGGGAAATTCAAGAACTGACAGACACCACACCTGAGGAATGAACAGAAGATGACCTGATGGGGACAATCTGGCAGAAGGTGCCGCTTATTCAAGATGGCTTTGGACTTCTTTGGACCGTCTGTGGTGTGGGCGCTGGAACGGAAGCAAACAGTGGGAAGAATTGGGATGGTATAGAAACATTTTTAGAGAAAGGAAAAAGTGAAAAATAAATCGGGCAGAAATGACAGTGTATTTATTTCCACAATAAATAAATGAGTGTGCCCGCCTCTTCCGCCTCCCCTTCACCTCCTCTGCTACCTCTGCCCTCGCTGAGGCGTCCAGACATCCTCTGTCTCCTGCTCTCAGCCTGCTCAGTGGGAGGATGAGGAGGGTGAAGACCTTTATGAGGACTCAGTTCCACTTAATAAACTGAAAGTACATTTCCTTATGATTTTCATAATGTTTTCTTTTCTCTGGCTTGCTTTATTGTATGTAATAAATGTAACATATGTAAGATAAAAACATGTGTTAATCGATTGTTTATGTAATTGGTAAAGCTTTTGGTACCAATTACTGTAGGCTATTGGTTAATTTTGGGGGTAGTCAAAAGGGGAAAGGTGCATTTTTGACTCCTCCGGGGATGGGTATCCTTAACCCCTCTCATTGCTCAAGGGTCAGCTGGATTTAGAATTTCTCCATTTCAAGAAATGGATTTCTTTCAGTAGTGAAATCTTTTGTCTTGTTTTTTTGTCTTTTCTGAAATTTCTGAGCACATATTGTTTTTAAAAATGTTTTCAGGGTACTTTTGATTGAAAAATGTACAGTTGGGGCGGCCCCTGTGGCTCAAAGGAGTAGGGCACAGGCCCTATATGCCAGAGGTGGCGGGTTCAAACCCAGCCCAGGCCAAAAACTGCAAAAAAAAAAAATAAGAAAAATGTACAGTTGATAGACTTTGGCGTTAGAAGATACTTGTGAAAAGCGAGGGCTCACTATTCCCCTTGCTTGTGCAAATTGTCTTCCCCTGATATCTGAAAGGTTGCCGGTTCCTGTGGCAGAATCCCTTGGTGTATATTTCTAGATGGGACATGCTGGCTGAGTGTGGGCCAGACTTCAGCCTTAGGAGAGATGAGATTAGAGAGAGAGCAGGAGCTTTCCTACTTCTTACCGAGAAATGGGAACTGCTGGGCGCTCAAGTGCAAAATATGTCCTAATGTATCTGGGAGTATTCCACTCGACTTCCAGGCATGTGGAAGGATTGAATTCCCACCCCTCTTTAGTTAGGTGACTGTGTCACATGTTTTGGCTAATGAAATTTGAGCAGAAGTGCTATGTGTTAACCAAAGGTGGGAGTGAGTATGAAATGCCTGTGTGGAGTCTGCCAATTTCCCTTGCTGTGATGCTCATGAAGCCATGTGTTTAGATGGAGCGCTCACGGCCTGGATTGCTTAGTGATTTTGGATTGAAATCTCCTGTGATCCACCTTTAGTAGTTATCACGGAGAGAATTAAATTAGTTGTGTTAAACTGGTTTGTTTTCGAAATCTCACATCATAGTCTATTATCACATCTTAGTCTAATCATTTTGAACAATATAAAAAATAAAGCAAAAAGGATGATCTTTAGGTATTATAACAGCACAAATTTTCATTCTACAGATCATTCACTGAATAGCTGTTTTTTCAAATGAACAGCTTTTTTTTTTAACTCAAAGAGTTATCATATATTAATAAGTCAGGTAGAGTTAGCTTTTAAAATCTCAGGCATTACATAGTTTGTACTTTCAATATCTACCTCTGCTAGGGCTCCTTCTCTTCCCTTCCCCCTTCCCTTTCCTCCTTCTCTTTTCCTCTTTTCCATTACTTTTCCTTTTCCTTTCTTTTCAACATAGAGTCTTACTCTGTTGCCCAGGCTAGAATGCCCTGGTGTCAGTCTTGCTTGCAGCCACCTCAAACTCTTGGGCTCAAGAAATCCTCCTGCCTCATTCTCCCAGGTAGCTGAGACTACGGGTGCCCACCACATCACCCTGCTACTTTTTCTATTTTTAGTACAGATCAGATGGGGGTTCACTCTTGTTCAGGCTGGTCTGGAACTCATGAGCTCAAGCAATCTGCCCATGCTGGCGTTCCAGAGAGTTAGGATGGAGGCCTGAGCCACAACCCTTGCTCAGCCTAAGTTAGCTTTTTCTGTGGACCTTATAAGTCATAGTCCTTTCACAAGGTGGGGTCGCTAGCTTCAGCAGGACCCACTGCTATACTAAAAGCTGCCAATAAAGGGACAAAAAGCAGCTTGTGAATTCTTTTGTGATTTAGCCAAAGAGACCTAGCCATAAAAAAAAAGCTGAGGCCAGAGAATTGCTTGAGCCCAAGAGTTTGAGGGTGCTGTGAGCTGTGATGTCACAGCACTCTACTCAGGGTGACATAGTGAGACACTGTCTAAAAAAAAAAAAAAGCCATCTACAAATAGGGCCATTGCTTTAGAAGTTGGTAAAGAATCTTTGAGATCTTGACCTTGGAGCCTGGAGAACATTTAGTGTTTTTATTTATTTGTTTAATTTAATTTCATTTACTTCTGTTACTAGAAGTTTTGAAGTGTGATTTTGTGGCCCCTTCTTTATGACTATTCTGTTATATTTCAGGTAAGTTGTGACCAACTGAAGAGATCTGCTTTACTAATCTATAAAACACCCTCATCAAGAAGCGTCTTGTTCTTAGAGAAAGAGGACCAGGAAGCACCTTCCTAAGACCAGACTCACTGCCCTGGATGTATCTGATTTACCGTTTTTCTTGGAATATTGATTTTTTTCTTTTCCATGTAAACAGTCATTTCAAAGTTCCAGAATTTGTATGACCTCCGTTTTTTTCTTTTTTATGATCACAGTTACAAAGGGATACAAATCAGAATTAGCCAAAGAAAGCAACATGCAGGGTGAGGTCTGAGCCTCCCAAATGTGACCTTTCTGGCGTCTCCTCCCTGTGGAGTCAGGATACATCATCTTCCTGGCACATGTATGTGTATTAAATACACAGAGTGTCACCACCCAGGTACACTCATTCCAACTTTGGTGTCCAGAGTTTTTATTGGGATTTCATTTTGTAGGCACAATTGATTGAATCCTTGGTCCCTGTTTAAACTTAGTCTCCAGCTCCCCCTCCCCTACATGGTCAGGATGAAATCATATGGCTCAGGGCTCTAACCCTCTGGCCACATGGTTGGTCTTTCTGGTACAGTCAGCTTGCATCCTAGGTCATTTCTTTCCTTCCTTTTTTTTTTTGTTTAGCAGGCCCCGGGTCAGGTTCAAAACCACCAGCCCTGGTGCACCAGGCTGGCGCTATAACCACTGAGCTAGGTGCTCAGCCCATCCGAGGTCATTTTGTTGGTACAATTATTTAGAGGCCCACTATCAGATTCTCTTTCCAGGAAGTTGTATTTAGGGTAAATCACCTCATTAGCATGAAATATCAGAGCCATCATGAATAGCAAAGGCACTCCTACCACTTAGGAAATTTCCAGGAGTATTTTCCAGGGTCAACCAAATTCTTCATTACACAGGATTCATGGACGCCCCTCCTTCCCTTTCACCAGTACTATTTCTGATCTTAGTTCTTTGTAATTTCAATAATGTGTTTTTTCAACACTTTAGTTCTTTGGATTTGTTTTCTTCAGTGAATTTGTCTTCCAACTTACCTTAATAATTAATTCCCACAGGTATAACTTAGGTCGTGGCTAATAACTACAAGCCTTTTATAATCTGTTTCCTGTATACCACTCTTTGACCATCATACACTGTGTTTCCATCTTTCTTCCTTTGGTACCTTACTCTAATAATTCTTTAACCCACTTGGGATCTCTATTCCATTGATTCTTCTGTCTTTTCACTTCTCACCATTTTCATGTCTTCTCTAAATCGGTTATGATTACACACACCCTAGAGATCATTTCCTTTTTCTTGATTTATTGCCCTTGATGATCCAAAACCACATTTATGATTAAATTCAACCTTCCACCTGTGTAGCGCGCCTGCACCATGAAGCTGGATGTGGTTACTGAAAAACACACAATGTTACTGATTGGGTTTGTTTTCAATTCACGATCTCAAACCTCAAGTAGGACCCTAATGCTTGCCTAATGATCATGCCATGTACCGTTGGTATAGGGCATGGGAGAATGGTTGGATTATAATTTCACGCTTTTCCCTCTCATACCACGTATCCTACTTCCAATACTAGCTATTGTTTTGTTCAGGTAAAGACTTTTCTTTCTACTTTACTAACAACATTAATGAGGCTTTCCATAGATTCCCAAAGTGATATCTACTAGGATTTGTATCTACAGTCTCATTTCTTATCACAGTCAGAGATAAGCTGGAGTCTCTTTATCCTAAATACAACTTCCTGGAAAGAGAATCTGATTGGAAAAGCTTTGGTCTAGCACCCATACTCTGCCCTTAATTGTGGCCACTGAGTAACATATGGTGGCCAGGGCCCATCTCTGGATGGAGTGGAGTATTTGTTCTTAGAGGTGACATCCTAGCATGTGTTTGCTGCAGGGAGCAATTGGAACCGGTATAGTGTATTCTTTTCCTAATGCCTCTCAAAGTTTTTTCTTAGGCTCTTCTGAATCAGAATCCCTCCTGAGTTCTACCCCAGACATACCATCTAAATTAGTGTAGAATCTGTTGAAGTAGAGCCTAAGAATTTGTATGGGAGTGAGTTCTCCAAGTGAGTTTCTAGATAATAACATTTGCTCTGCTTAGTGAAACAGAATCAGAAAGATTTCCAGTGACAACCTTGAATCTATGAAAAAGATATTCTCATTCATGGTTAGTTAACCAAGGATTGTATTAAAACAATCTAAGGTTTTGATTAAGTGAAGCTTTATCATAATATGGTTGGTTGGTTGATTCTGTTCTAAGGATTCTCTTTGTGCCTTTTAGTGGGACATGAGTGAGAGTGAGTATTTAATGAATGGTGTTCAGCTTTAAGATTGGAGCAGTAGTAGGGTGGACAATATGGTCAGGAACCCAGGCCTTCCTACTGTCAGGCCGGTGCTATCTGTGTTGGTTTTGGCTTTCTAAGACTGCTTCTTGTCTTTTATGCTCTGTGCTTAGTTCTAAGATTATTAAAACTTCATTCAACTTTTTTGGTTTTATTGTTTACAGAGTTTATTAGAGGTATTTCTTTTTGTCGCATGGTAGAAAGATCATTGCTTTGAGATGAAACTGAATGTGAATTCTAGTTCTGCCACTTACCAGCTGGATGACTGAGCAAACTTAGTAAGTTCCTGAGCCTCAGTTTTCTCATCTGCTAAATGGGGATGATAATGCCTATAATATAAAGTAATTGCAAGGATAAAACAAATGTTTGCTTACATTTCTGTTTACTTTTTTCTGATAGAACTTTTAGCTAATTTTTGTTTGTTCAGATTAATTTAACTTGACTAAAGGTATTTATCATTTTCAAATTCCCTTTTGTGTTTACATTTTTCTAATAGGCAGTTTGAAGATGATTAAAAGTGTTTTCCTGATTAATGGGTTGTCCTTTCTATTCATAGTATGTAATATTGATCAATCTTCCTTAGTAAAGAAAACACGAATGAAAATTGCAAGGTAATGAGCACTTCTTACACAAACTCTATCTCCTTTTTTAGGCAAGTGCTATGGTTTATCCTTTGGGAGGTGCAAATAAGAGAATTATAAGATATGATCTCCTTTAAGTAAGCTGGGTTTACCAGTCAGAGAGCCATCATAAACAAGTGGAAAAGTAAATTAAAAAGAAGATTTAAATAACATTCACAGTCACTTCAGAGGGGCTGCCCCAGTTAGGACCTGAGTAATTGTCAGACCACCATTCGCAAGAATCTGTGCTAATGTAATTCTCTAAAGAATGGCCAACTTTTATGTGAAATAAAAGCATCCACCTGAAACTGATACTGGCAACCTGAATTATATTCCTCCTCCTGTTTCCAGGGTAACCCGTGGAAGGTAAAGGAATGCTATCTCTAGTTATTTACCAATCTCTATTGCAAGGTCATGAGACATAAAACTGGACCTTCTTCTTAGTGTTGGAAATCATCCCTGAGAATATAATTGAAGCAGGCAGTATTTAATATTTATTTGTAACGAACATAATAGGCAGAGAAAAAGGATTAAAATAAGGAAGCAGGTGGAATGATTCTCTTTTCCTACTTAATAGTAGCAGAGCACATGATATAAAATAATGGCTTATGTTTTGATTCTGAACACTCTTCAAAAAACAGGTGAGGAAGCCGAATTTATCTACCTGGGGAAAATAAAATCAAAAGTCAAATAAAATTTCTTTAATTTTTTAGATACCTAATTTGAATGTCAGGATTTTTTTTTTTTTAATGCTCTCTCTTGCCACAGTGTTTTTTTTTTTCTTAATTTTACATATTTGTCATCTTGTTTATTTCACTTAGGTTATGTGAGATTTGTAGATGTGTGCTTGTAAGAACTATATATAAAATTACCTATGGAAGATCAGAGAAATATGAGGAAAGGTTACCAAAAATATTAACATTTATTAACTTGACCAGGCGTGGTAGCTCATGCCTGTAATCCTAGCACTCTGGGAGGCCAAACTGGGTGGATTGCTTGGGCTCAGCCTGAGCAAGACTGAGATGCTGTCTCTACTAAAAATGGAAAAATTGAGAAAAGAGGATCACTTCAGCCCAAGAGTTGGAGGTTACTGTAAGCTATGACACCACAGCACTCTACCCAGGGTGATAGCTTGAGACTCCGTCTCAAACAAAACAAAACAATCATTTATTAACTCAAGAGGGTAGGGTTTTCAGGAGGATGAGAAGAGAAAGAATTGTTAACTTTAAGGCTCTCTATTCTGAATCTGTTAAAAGAAGCGCAGATTTTATATGATTATTTTTAATTAAATGAAAGAAAAAGTGAAAGAAAAGGGAACACAGAAACAAACAAAATAGACAAAATAATCTCACAGGACCTGCCACAACCCAGAGGGGCTGGACTAACCTTCTGAGGATATCTCCTTTGGGTTGTGGCAGGTCCTGGGAGAGTGGTTTGAAAATGATCTTGAAAATGATCTCCAGGATATTCCAACTCACACACTTACCACACTTTCCCACCCAGACTTCCTATTCTCACATCAAGTCATGAGCTACGATTTAGAGCAAATAAACCTTTTGGTTTATTGATTAATACTCTTTACTTCTTTATAACTTAGGAATAATATTTTATAGCTTACTATTTTTCTCTTAAATTAATCTGATGCTGGTCATATGTACAAGAGATGTGTGACCTTTGAAATCCAATCACCTGGCTCGGTGCCTGTGGCTCAATTGGCTAAGGCGCCAGCCACGTACACCTAAGGTGGCGGGTTCGAATCCCCAGCCCGGGCCCGCCAAACAACAATGATGGCTGCAACCAAAAAATGGCCGGGCGTTGTGGCGGGCGCCTG
>CAUYQV010160845.1:0-27055 GCA_963574575.1 Galagoides demidoff
AGACAGGCTAAGCAGGAAGGGAGACTCGTAAAACGTGCATAGCACAGGAACTGTTTGCCTGTGGCTATCTTCACTGTGCTCTCTCTGCAATATGATTTATAAGAAAGTTGGCTATTACTAAAAACCAAGGGAGGATAAAGCACTCTGATACTTTGTTAGTGGACATTTAAGTAGTATATCCTCTATAGTGGTTTCTGTAGTATGTCCCAAAATGTTGAATGCATTGGTAAATGCACAATAATTTGACCCAGTAATCCTATTTCTAGCTATTGACTCAGTAGAGACATTCATACATGTACAAAATTATATAAATGATAGTGCTGTAACTGCAAATATTGGAAGCAATCTAAATGTGCCTTAACCGCAATTCTAACACTAGTATATACCCAAAAGAAACAGGTATTGAATTACTTGTATACTATTATTCAAAGCAGCACTATTCACAAGAGCCAAAAGATCCAAAAAAACCCAAATGCTCACCAAGTATGAATGGATAAAAAAAGGTAGTATATACATACACTGGATTATTATTCAATCATAAAATGGAATAAAGGACTGATACATGCTAAACTTGAATGAACCTCAAAAACATGCTAAGGGTGGGGGTGGTAGTTCACATCTATAATTTTAGCACTTTGGGAAGTTGAGGACTTGGGAGGAGGACTGCTTGAGCTCAGGAGTTTGAGACCAGCCTGATCAAGAGCAAAATTCCACCTCTACTGAAAAATAGAAAAATCAGGTAGGCTGGGTGTAGTGGCTCACGCCTATAATCCTAGAGCTCTGGAAGGCAGAGGTGGGAGGATCATTTGAGCTCAGGAGTTTAAGACCAGCCTGAGCAAAAGCAAGACCCTGTCTCTACTAAAAATAGAAAAATTAGACAGATGTTATGGTGGGTGCCTGCAGTCCCAGCTACTCAAGAGGCTGACACAGGAGAATTACCTGAGCCTAGGAGTTTGAGGTTGCTATGAGCTAGGCTGATGCCATGGCACTCTAGCCTGGACAACAGAGTGAGACTCTGTCTTAAAAATAAATAAAAAAATAAAAATTAAAAAATTAGCTGGCCATCAGGGTATGCACCTATAGTACCAGCTACACAGAAATTGAGGCAGGACAATCACCTGAGCCTAGTTCAAGGTCACAGTGAGCTATGATGAGGCCACTCCAAGCCTGGGTGACAAAGTGAGACATACTGAATGAAGAAACCAGTCACATAATGTCATACACTGTGTATTTCCATTTGTATGAAATATCCTGAATAGGTAAATCCATAGAGATAGAAAGTAGCTAGTAGTTGCCAGGGGTTAGGGATAGAGAGAATGGAGAATGACTGCTTAATGGGTACGGAGTCTCCTTTAGGGGTGACAAAAATGTTTGGAACTAGATGAGGTGACAGTTCTGCAATACTGTGAATGTACTAAATGTCACTGAATTATACACATTAAAATGGTGAATTTTATCTCAATAAAAAATGTCCCTTATTAGGAACTTATTCTCTACATGTAGTCATATTAAGTGAAAAAGGTATAGAATACCATGTGTAGCATGTTACCATTTGTGTCAGGGTGAAATATGTATATATATGTTTATGAGTCCATAAACTCTTTCTAATAAAATCCACATAAATAGAGTGATTGGTTCTGGGTAAAAGCAGCAGAGCTAAAGGATAGGGTTAGAGAGAAAAAAACTGTTTCTCATAGCATACATTTTTATAACTCTGGAATTTTATACTTTATGCCTAAGGTTCCTTTCAAATAAATAAAATGGGAGGCATCCTGGGTATAAGGTAAACATTCTGATGTATCTATAGAAGACCAGAATGATTAGGACACTTTAATGCGAGAGCCAGAATAAGAGGCTCAGCTGAAAGGGTTTAAACAGTAGCAGAAATGAATGTGTGAGCTCTGGATCTCTGCCTTCTGGGATTGTAGAAATGAGAAAGGAAATGAGAGAAAGTTGATTAGGTGGAAGAATCTTCAGAGTAGAGACCAGCTGGCCAGACAATCCTATTTCCAGGACATATGATCCTAGGTAAATGAGTAAAGTGATCAGTGACATAGGCTTGCTCTGCTACTGCCAATGCTCAGAAAAATAGGTCTATAGTCACAGCAACCAAATTTTAGCCAACAAAATGTTAAGTAGCATAAAACTTTCAATCCTACAACAGATGTAACAGAAGAAAGGCAGTAGGTGACAAAAACGACACCAGGTATGTGAAGTAAAAGGGAAAAAAGGCTCTCAAAGGGGTGAATCTGTCAAACTGAGCCAGCTTGTATATTTTAGCTCTTTGAAAAAATCTGTAAGCAGAAGGATTCACTTCCTTCAGCATATTAGCAAGTATGCCCTGCATCTTTTGAATCTTCTCCTTTTCAGTTATCCTACAATGAACAATCTTTCCTTTTAATCAACACATTTCAATTAAACCTTTTGAGAGTCATTTCTAAACTCATTTCTCTGGAAAGGCTTCTTGAACACACTTTATGCCATTCTTCACCATTTGTTTATTCTTCTGCCATCCCAGGACTTTCCTCTCTTTCCAGGGTATGTTATACATCTGCTGAAGATAATCATAAATAACACATTCAAGTTGCTGTCTTTATGTACTTGTCCACTTCTAACCTGAGTCTAGGTTATGATCCAGGTCTCCTGATTCTTTCTGTATCCTCCCACTAATTCCTCCATGGCCCTCACAAACATTTTCTCTAGGGCACTCACGTATTCACTAAGAACAAAAACACCCAAAGGAAATACAGAAGCCTCGTGGGAAGAAGAAACAAAAAGACATACAATGGATAAAATCCTTTTTACTCAGCAGCTTTTAATTTTTTTTATATAATGTTGGTCTGGAGTCAAAAAGTTTCTCAAGAACAATTAAGAAAAATGTAACAGTTCTCTATTTGTCTGGTATCTCCTTAAATGTCTTCATTTCTACTAAGGATAAGCTGATAAAGCTTTAGTGATTGTCAAACTCAAGTCTCTATTGCCTGAATACAAGTCTAATACTCTTAATCACAAAAACACCCTAAGAATCTACAAGCTCTGGAGAAAGTAAATTTCCTACCCAAGTGAAAAGGACTCCATTTTTCCAGCAAATACTACAAATTGCTCTTTCAATGATAATGGTTTTCTTCTTTTTGTTTTCCTCATCCCCCTTCCAGAAAGGCCAAATTTTCTTTCCCTAAAACTTAGATTGGATGAGGTCCTTCAGGGGCAAACAACCAAGCACCAATCCCTGGGTACATAATATATCCAGAGAGTGAGACTAAGAAACCAAAGACAACCTCCCTACCCTTGCAATTCACCAGTCCCATGGTGAAAAAATTCCTGTCACTCAGGAGAGATGATAAGTGTAAGAAAAAGTTTAGAGTACATTACTAAATTATACTAGAAGGTAACTACGGCTGGTGGGCTTCTGGATGTTAGTTCTGTTATTACCCTCCAAAACTTTTGTATTTTTCATATATTCAAATACTGTATAACTAAAATTCTAACCTATTTTTTTAAAAAGAAAATTAAAATTTGGGGAGAGTATATACCAACTGTAAAGGTTAGTTATCTTACAGTGAAGCAGAGATGGTAAATTACAGAGTACTTTCACTTTCTATATTACACATTTCTGAATCATTTGAAGAACGTGCTATGTGTTTCTATTTTTAAAAAAGTTTAAAGTAAAAAAAGGTCTGATTTAGTATTTTGAGAAGGGGTTAAAAAAGTTCTTTATAATGCCGTGCAAAGTGATCACCAAGAATTCAAAATTAGTAAGAAAACCAACAAATTTTGTGGACACCAACTGCCATAAATTCATAATCCAGTAACAAATATGTGAAAGACATTCTAAGAGGGTGAATGAGGACAAAGGAAACATTCCTATTGTATTCAAGATCAGGATTTCAGGAAGCAGATCTTTGCCATGGAAAGTAACCTAGAAAATAAACAATCTATTCCCTGTGACTTTAATAAATTCTTGAAACACAGTCCAAAAGTGACACTGATCAAAAAATATGCAAATATCAAATATAAGTTAGCGTGGACCATTTATTATAGTATGTGGTACTCTAAAACCAATTCAAAGAATGGAAAGAATAATCAAAAGATCTCTGATATACACACAGGTAATTGGACAACTATAAAAATCTCTCAAACGATCCCTAAGAAAGTGTTAACAATGACTGCATCAGGAACAAAACCCAGGTGACTGGAGGACAGGAATGGAAAGGAAACCTTTTACTATATTCCCTTTGATGTTTTAAAACTTTTGTACCAAGTATGCATATTACTTATTCAATAAATGAATTAATTCTCAATAAAGCAAAACATAGCTATAGAAGAAAGGCATGTGTTTGTGAATGGCAAACTATATCCCATGAGATTTTTGCCATCATGGGTGGTACAGTGGACATGGACCTTAGAATCAAACAGACCTAGATTTTTTTTTTTTTTTTGAGACAGTCTCACTGCGTTGCCCTGAGTAGAATGCCGTGCATCACAGCTCACAGCAACCTCAAACTCTTGGGCTTATGTAATTTTCTTGTCTCAGCCTCCCAAGTAGCTAGGACTACAGGCACCCACCACAATAGCCAGATTTTTTTTTGTTGCAGTTGTCATTGTTGTTTAGCAAGCCCAGGCCAGGTTGGAACCCAAAAGCCTCAGTGTATATGGCCGGCGTCCCTCCCAACTGAGCACGGGCACCAGCCATACCTAGGGGTTTAATCTCAGTTCACTGATTTCCTAGAAGTGATGCAGAAAAAGATAACTCATTGGGAGACCTGAAAAAAAACCTCTGAGCTGCTCTTCACAATACCATGCAAAGTGTCCTTCAAGAATTCATAACAAGGAAGCCAAAACATTCTACAGCTTTAAATCACAGGTGACTTGAAATGAGACAAAGTTTTAATCTACAAGGCATTGAACAACCCCCTCACACCCATAATATCTATTTAAGGTATGATATCGTATGGCAAAAATAATTGGGAAAGTTATGGAGCTGGACACCCTTTCATTAGGTAGCACTATAAGAGATGAAGCTGAAGGCTAGCAGAAGTAGAGACTAAATAGCTCACTTATATGGTCTTGAATTTAAGGGACTAGCATACATATCATATTATGGCTTTGAGAAGTGGTTAAATTTGCAATTAAATTTAAGTTGGCACTGTTCCAGAGGATCCTGGGCATCAGGAGTGAACTCAACAACCTCTCAGTCTTCCAGGACTATCTTTGGCATCTGTCTTCCAATATTCAGTGCAAAGCACTGCATATGAGGACTATCAGAAGTCCTAGTAGGCTATGCTAATATCTGCTAGGCCTATCACGGAATAGAAACACAGTACTATAAAAGGATATGGAGGATAGGATTCTCCAGCTTCTGCCTCTTCAAAATTTACGGTGAGAGATTCTGGATCTCTTTCATTAAAACACTATTAGAGGCTGGGTACAGTGGCTCAAACCTATAATCCTAGCACTCTGGAAGGCCAATGTGGCTGTATTGCTTGAGCTCACAAGTTCAAGACCAGCCCGAGCAAGAGTAAGACCCCCTTCTCTAAAAAATAGCCTGGCATTGTGGCAGGCACCTATAGTCCCAGCTACTTAGGAGGCTAAAGCAAGAGGATCACTTGAGCCCAGTAGTTTGAGGTTGCTGTGAGCTATGATGTCATAGTACTCTACCCAGTGAGACTAAGTGAATCTCTGTCTCAAAAAACAAAACAAACAAAAAAGACACCATTAGAAGCAAGGATTCAGGCTCAGCACCTGTAGTACAGTGGTTACAGCACCGGCCACATACACTGAGGCTGACAGGTTCAAACCCAGCCTAGGCCAGCTAGACAACAATGACAACTACAACAAAAAATTAGCTCGGTATTGTGGTAGCTACTTGGGAGGCTGAGGCAGGAGAATCACATAAGCCCAAGAGTTTGAGGTTGTTGTGAGCTGTGATGCCACGGCACTCTACCAAGGGCGACACAGTGAGATTGTCTCAGAAAAAAAAGAAACAAACATGGATTCACCTACTATGTGTCTTAAAAAGATGCTTGTACTAGTTGAAACAGTGAAACCACCAAGTTCTCTAAGAGATGTATCTTGATAGGCCAGGGTAATCAGCATGATGGCTGTGGTCATCTGGAATATAAGTACTACAGACAGAAATTTCTGAAGAACTTGCCATAGTATCTGGTGCTAGTCAGGTTTCCTTTTTATCTGGAGCTGTACAAATTGGTTAGGTCTGATGATCAGGAAGCATCAGGTCCTCTTCAAGTTGGTACCCTCTGGCATAAAATGCTGGAATGATAATCCTATACTCTATCTGATCAAGCTGTAACACAGTAATTGCTAACTGGGCTCCCTCTATTTTTTTTTTCTTTTGAGACAGAGTCTTACTTTGTTACCCTTGTAGAGCGTCGTGGCCTCACAGCTCACAGCAACTTCAGTTTTGTGAAAATATTATAGCATCATCTGTAGGAACCTCATCTTCTAGGTGAGGAATATCTGCTTATATATACAGAATGACCCATTTCTCTGCCTCCCCAAACAAGTAGAATATTAGAAATAAAACCGGTCATAGAGTGGCAGTGAACAGTTTTAAATAGACAATAAGAATAGAAGGCTGTAAAAGGAGTATTTGAATGTGATACAGACTAGAGAGATAAGGGATGTCAGGCCTGATGGCTAAACAGTAGCAAAAAGCAGTATAACCCTTCTGCTCCCTTTCTAATAATCAATAAATTTCAATGTAATCGAAATAAAGACCAAGAAATATGTTAAGAGTTGAAAAGGAAGAGGGGAAAGCATTTTATATAAACATGTCTCTTTGGGTATGTTGCTAAAAGAAATCCTTTAGAAGTTAGTTGTGGTCATATAAGATGTCACAACCTGGCAACCAATTAGTGTATTATGATAGTATTTCTGAATGTTTGGTCATTGTTATTCATGATGTGACTCATAATCAACCACTTTGAACCAATAAATTCCCTTCAAGAAAAATTTTAAGAAAGCAGGGAGAAGGGAGGTCACAGTGTATGGCACACCTCTCGGGGGCAGGACACAATTATAAGAGGGACTTTATTTAACAAAGGCAATCAGTGCAACCTAATTCTTTGTGCCCTCAGTGAATCCTGAACAATAAAAAAAGAGAGAAATTTTAAATATGTTGAGTTATGACCTATTTTACTAATCTAAAGAATGATTCATACATGGGACATTTGAATAGTGATATACATATATATTAGTTACAAGCAATATTATAACAAAACCAGTGAAACAAACACTTAACTGATAGATGATGAGTGGCCTGTTATCTCGAACAAAAATTCAAGCTATCTTTGAGGTCATATTAAAGATACAAGTAACAAAGACCCCAGAAAATTTTTGTTTCAAGCACAGTAATTGGTTAAAGGAGATCTTAAGAATGTCATCAATAAAAGGAACACTGTAATTTTAAGAGCTACTTATAACTTTTAATCAAGGGATCACTGGTATTACTGAACTGTGTCAGTTTCAATAAACAACTACCATTCAGCTAAGTCCCAAATTCAAACTAAATGAGTGATTCTACAAAAATGTGCCTCTAAGTTGTCAAGCCTGAGATAATTTTTTTAAATATTTATTTTTTAAATTATCATAAAAGAAATGCAAGTTTGGGTGAAGGAACTTAGAAAGTACAATTAAGGGTGGTGCCTGTGGCTCAGTGAGTAGGGTGTCAGCCCCATATACTGAGGGTGGTAAGTTCAAACAAAGCCCCAGCCAAAATGCATGAACAAAAAAAATTAAAAAAATAAAGTTTAAAAAAAAAAAAAAAGAAAGTACAATTAAGTATAGAAGAAAAAACAAAGACATACAATAATCCTAGCTCTCTAGGGGACCCAGGTGGGTGGATTGCTTGAGGTCAGGAGTTTAAGACCAGCGTGAGTTAGAACAAGACCCACATCTCTACTAAAAATAGAAAAATTAGCCAAGCATCTTTGCACACACCTGTAGTCCCAGCTACCCTGGAGGCTGATGCAGAAGAATTACTTGAGCCCAGAAGTGCGAGGTTGCAGCGAACTACAATGACACCACTACATTCTACCCAGGGCAAAAGAACAAGACTATCTCCAAAAAAAAAAGAAAGAAAGAAAAAGTTAACTAGAACAGACTCTAAGTCTATTCTCTGTTGTCTCAAGCTGTTTTTAGAGAACACTCAGTTTAAATAAAGAAAAAATGTTAACCTCTGCCATTGGTCTTACTTTTATGAAAAAGGTGGCCTATAAAAAGTACAGAATGAAAGGCAACCAATGAATTTACAAAGGTAAACGATATACCAACAAGGCATGGCTCATTTCAAGAAGGAATCTGTGATCTCAACAAATCAATCTCAGAAGAAACAATTTCTCTCACTTAATCATTTATCAAATTTTATTGAGGCTTACTGTGTATCAGGTGTTGAGCCAGACACCAGAAATATAAAATGAAAGAATGTCTATGTCTTTTAAAACTTTGTGTTTTTGCAAGGAACTATGCATAGATGATATGATGAATATACACAGGGGATATGATGAAAGCTCAGAGGAGAGACACCAAAGCTAGATTCGAGGGAAGGAGGAAACAGAAGGAACAAAGGTGTTGATATTTAAATAGAGCCTTAAAGAATAATAACAGGTAAACAGGGATAGAAGGGTTAGAGCTAGCCAATGGAGAAAAAAATTAGCATCATGGTCCTGCCTACAGTCACACAAAACTAAAGGACTTTTTCTTAAAGCTAATAGGCAAATAGTCCTTGGAGGTATATGCCTGAATAGGTGTGATTCTGGAGTATCTTCTGTTTATACACACTACATCACTACCCTCCCCAACTCAAAATGTGCCAAGTTTAAAGAAGGCACAGAAACCTGCAAATACCCGAGGTTCAGAGATAAGTTTCTCACTTACAACACTGGGCGGCAGCAGTGGACAATGGCTTCCTCTGGCTTTCTTCTTGAATAGAATACTAGAAGCAGAAAGAAGAAAAAAAAACACATATAATAAGAGGACCAAGTAAAGAGAAGGAAAAAAATCACAGCTTCCTTGACAAAGATTTCAGTGTTTGGGGTCAAAATCTTTATCAAACAGAAACAGAAGATCCTGCTATTTTCCTTGCTATTTTGTGTGATCCTGACATACAAACCAAACTATCACTTATGGCAGTGGGCCACCCAAATAGGCTAAACCAGGACAGCAAAGAGCCTATTCTGGCATGTTGGCACCTGCCCCGCTCTGACATGTAACTATAGAACACTTGGCCTTAGAAATCTTAGACTATTTCATAGTCCTCTAAATTTTCCTATGGCTAATGTGGGTGATGGAGCTGAAAACCTCTGAGGCCAAATTTTCTCATCGTTAAGTAACAGTGCTTCTTCCCTTACAAAGTCCCATGAGAAGTAAGTGAAATTGCATATCTGAGCATGTGGTGCAATATCAACCAGAGTTCCCCTCACCCTTACAATCTAGTGTCACTGCAACCCTGCCTGCCCACTATCCACCACAGCACAAAAACAAATACAGGGTATTAAAACTGTAAAAATGTTCTATAAGAGGGAGCAGAATTAAGCACAACTCTTGAGGATGGGCAGGATTTAGAAATGTACAACAAAAAGAGGAAGGCATAAACAAATTAACAGAGGTACATAAAGTCTGGAAGGTAACAAAAATAATTTGTTCCAGAGCCCAATACAGGATTGGAAAAATATAACTTGGCCCAGCAACTTGCAAATACAAGATTTGAAGTTCTCATTCTAGCTCTGCCATTTATTCATAAGCTGTGAGATTCTGGGGCTGTCAGAGCCTCTCTAAAACTGCCAGTGAACGAGTCATTCATTCAACAACTACTGATTGAGCGTACACCATACGCAAGGCTTTATTCTAGCCACTGGGTAAACAGTGTTTATAAATCATGGTAATGGAGGGGGAGAGGCAAGATGGCCACAGGCGCCAGCCTCTGATAGAAGCTCCCATCCAGAGGGAAGGATGATGTCCAGAAAATACCCAATAAAGTTGAAGATAGGGAGCCCAGCTGAGAAAGAAGGATGATATCTGCAGGACACCTCTGCAGAGGCAAGTTGAGACTCCAAGAGAGCGATTTATAGGTAAATAATACATCCCAAAGGAAAAGTGTCCATCCCCTGTCCCAAGAAACTTGTGGTTTTCTCTTTTCTTTTCGTCTGCTCCTATAAGTTTTCTGCAGGCGAAAGGTGAACTGAGGACCTATTATCTCACCCTACGTGTGAGAACCACAGGAAGGGGGGGTCTACTCCCCTAGAGGGACCCTGCTGAGATTCTAAACACTCTCTTGCCTGGCAGAAAAACTGAACAAACGTTTTCACTGCCATTTTGAATTTCCAGTCCACCCTTCCCCCCCTTGCCTACAGAGACAGTGAGGGGGAGCACAAAGCAGAGTCCCCCACCCCTGCGAGACCAAGTGCCCAGTCCAGTATGGCAGCCGAAGACCTGCTAGACCCATGTACATTCCATGGGTGGTGGTGGAGGAGTCCCCCATACCAGGTACCCACACGGGAGGCCCCAGAACTGCTTGCTAGAGCTGCACATGCCCCACGGGTGGCAGCAGAGGAGTCACCCACTCTGAGCAGGCCCAGATCTGCTTGTTAGTGCTGTGCTCATCCCGGAGGCAGTGGTGAAGGAATCTTCCGCTCTGGGTGGGACTAGAACTGCTTGCTAGAGCCACATGAGCTCTGGGGGGGGCCCGTGAAAGAGTCCTCCACTCTGGAAGAGCTCAGAACTGCCTGCTAGAGCCACACACACACTGCAGGTGGCAGCAGAGGAGTCCCCAGCTCTGGGTGGGCCCAGAACTGCTGGCTAGAGCCGCACACAACCCACGGGCAGCAGCGGAGGAGTCCCCCACTTCAGGCAGGCCCAGAACTGTTTGGTAGAGCCACGGGCATCCCATGGGCAACAGCAGAGGAGTCCCCAGCTCCAGATGGGCCCAGATCTGCTTGCTAGAGCCACGCACTGGCAACAGCGGAGGAGTCCCTTGCTCCGAGCGGCCCAGAACTGCTTGTTAGAGCTGCTCAACAGCTGATGAGTTCCCCGCTCCAGGCACCTGCACCAGGCATGCCCAGAACTGCCAGAGCTGTATTCCCGGCATCCCCAGCCAGCAGCCTGAGAACTACAAGAGGATGGTCAGCTGAGGGGGAACCATACTAGAACAGTGGTACCCCGAGGCGAAGAACAGCAGCCACAGAAGTAGGAACAAGGCCCACACCCCTGAGGCTCTTCCGGATAGACATGCTCTGCATCTCGGGGCAACCAGAAGAAGCCAGCATCATCTTCAGTGGAGGCCAAGGACTGAATAGTTCTGGTACAGTCTCTACACAGTGTAAATTCAGCATGGGGTAGAATCAGCGGAAAAACTCTGGTAATTCAAATAATCAAAGTAGATCAAATCCCCCAAGGAAGGATGGAGCAGATGCAATTGAAGATCCCATCCATAAACAGATGGCTGAGATGTCAGAAATAGAGTTCAGAATTTGGATAGCAAATAAGATTAACAGAATGGAAGAAAGGAGGGAATTGGAATTTCAAGAAATTATTCAAAAGATGTCTCAAGAATTCAATGATTTCAAAGATAAAATGATCAAAGATTTTGAAACACTGAGGCAAGAGGTTGCAGCCCTCAAAGATCTGAAAAATATGGTAGAATCCCTAACAGAATGGAGGAGGCAGAAGAAAGAATCTCTGACATTTAAGACAAAGCTTCTGAACATGCCCAAGCGCACAAGGATGAAGAGAAATGGAGAGCAAAAATGGATCACTCTCTCAGAGAGCTCTGGGATAATTAGAAGAAAACTAATATTCATCTTATAGGAATCCCTAAAGGCAACGAAGTAACTTCACAAAGCACAGAGGCTCTACTTCATAAAATTATGAAAGAGAACTTTCCAGACATGCCAAGAGAGTCTGAAATCCAGATAGCAGACAGTTTCAGAACCCCAGCACAACTCAACCCGAACAAGACATCACCCAGGCACATCATAATTAACTTCACTAAAGTTAATATGAAAGAGAAAATTCTGAAAGCAGCTAGACTAAGAAAACCATAACCTACAAGGGGAAGAATATCAGAATAACTGCAGATCTCTCTGCTGAAACCTTTCAGGCTAGAAGAGGGTGGTCATCAATTTTTAACCTCCTGAAACAAAATAACTTTCAACCCAGGATCCTATATCCAGCTAAACTGAGTTTCATGTATGATGGAGAAATTAAATAGTTTAATGACATTCACACGTTGAAGAAATTTGCCATAACTAAACCAGCTCTCCAGGATATTCTCAGACCTATCCTCCATAATGACCAGCCAATCCTCTACCACCAAAGTACTCACTCATAAACGTTTGATCAAATTCCAACTTCCACAGTGGTGAAAGGATTACAAATGTCCACTGGACTTTTGAAAAACTCAATACCCAAAATACTACCAAGGCTTACCAAAAGTCTCAAATGTTTGCATGGATGGAACTAGAACATACTCTTCTAAGCAAAGTATCTCAAGAATGGGGAAAAAAGTATCCAACGTACTTAGCCCTACTATGAAACTAATTTATAAGCGTCCACACTTCCATATGAAAGCTATAACCCAACTATAGCTCAAGATGAAGGGGAAAGAAGGGAGGCAGGGCAGAGGAGGAGGGAGGATGGGTGAAGGAAGGGTAATTGGTGGGACCACATCTATGGTGCATTTTACAAGGGTACATATTAAATCTACTAAGGGTAGAATATAAATATCTTAACAGAATAACTAAGAAAATGCGGTGAAGGCTATGTTAACCAGTTTGATGAAACTATTTCAAATTGTATATAAAACCAGCACATTGTACTCCATAATTGTATTAATGTACACAGCTATGATTTAATTTAAAAAAAAACAGAAGAAAAAAAGACACAGAAACCAACTTGAAAAAGGTCCTACTCACCAAAAATGAGATCATTTAGTATCAAAAAAAAAAAAAATGACTGCAACAGATTGAAATACATACATCAAACAATTAAAAATCACAAATTCATAATTATTCTCCATTAACAAAAAGTAGTTGGGACTGTAGGAGTATACCACTACACTGCTAATTTTTCCATTTTTTGTGTAGAAGGGGTCTCACTATGTTGCTCAGGCTAGTCTTGAACTCCTGGCCTCAAGCAAACTCCTGGTTCTCCCACCTCAGTCTCCCAAAGTGCTGAGATTAGAGGCATGAGCCACCTGGCCCAGCCCATAAAGTTCATTTCTGTAGACAAATCATTGCTAATAAACGCTGAAAGGATGATATTAGTAGAACACCATCATTTTACAAACCCCAGTAAAAATAATCATTATTTGTTGCTAAAGCCATTAGGTGAAAGGCTGAGGGGAAATCTTCATAATGAATGAAATAGGCTAACAACAACTGACCTGACTGATGAACTTTAACATCAAAAAAAGTGGGATAAAACACTAATTGCTACCCAAAAAATGAACTTCAATCTAAATTTAAATCTATTCCTCAAGCTAATAGATATAATTATCAGTTGTTTTATTTTTTTTTTTTGAGACAGTCTCAATTTGTCACCCTTGGTAGAGTGCCATGGCATCACAGCTCACAGCAACCTCCAACTCTTGGGCTCAAGTGATTCTCTTGCCTCAGCCTCCCTAGTAGCTGAGACTACAGGCACCTGCCACAACACCCGGTTATTTTTGTTGTTGCTACTGCTTAGTACACCCTGGCCTAGCTCAAACCCACCAGCCCTGGAGCATGTGACCAGTGCCCTAACCACTGAGTATGGGCGTCCATAATTATCAGGTTAAAGGATGTAAAAGGGATACAGGAACATGGTAAATAAAATCTGGGAACATATTAGCCAAATCCAGAATGCATAGAATTTTACAAAACAAATGAGAGAAGGGGAATAGTTATACAATTAAAATTATTTAAGAGACATAATAACCAAATGTACACATCTTCCCTAAATCTTGAAATGAATAAATCAGCCAGGCACAGAGGCTCACACCTATAATCTAAACACTTTGGGAGGCAAAGTCAGAAGGATTGCTTGAGGTCAGGAGTTCAAGCCCAGCCTGAGCAAGAACGAGTCCCCATCTCTACAAAATAATAGAAAAATTAGCCAGGTGTTGTGGTGCACCATCTCTACAAAATAATAGAAAAATAAACCAGGTATGGTGGTGCACACTAGTAGTTCCAACTACTTGGGAAGCTAACACAGGAGAAGCATTAGAACCCAGGAGTTTGAGTTTGCAGTTAGCTATGATGACATCACTACACTCTAGCTAAGTTGACAGAATGAGACTGTACCTCAAAATAAAAGGAAAAAAAAAAAAGAAAAAGAAAATGAACAAATAAATCAACTGTGGAAAAAAAAATTTGAGATGATAAATTTGAACTCAGAATAGGTATTAGATGACATTAAGAAAGTATTGTTAAATTCAATGTGATAATGGCATTGTGGTTATGTTTTTAAAGGCATTATCTGTTAGAGATATATACTAACATATTTATGGTGAGACAAGGGATTGGTTTTAAAATACTCCAACAAAAAGAGGGAAGAACAATCTTTTTTTTATGTTTGGAAATTTCTATAATAGAAGTTTTCAAATAATGTGACAACCACATGAGATACCATTTCACACCTACTAAAATGGATATAATCAAAAAGATAATAACAGGTGCTGATAAGGATGTGAAGAGATTGGAACCTTTATACGCCACTGGTGGAAATATAAAATGTCACAGCCACTTTGAAAAATAGCCTGGCTGTCTCTCAAACAGACACAGAGTTACTATCTGATCCAGCAATTCCACTCCCAGATACATATCCAAGAGAATAGAAAACATGTCCACACAAAATTTTTTATATAAATGTTCACAGCAGCTTTATCCACAATAGCAAAAAAGCATGAACAGCCCAATTATCCATCAACTGATGAATTAGAAAAAAATATATTATGTCCATACAATGGAATGTTATTTGGCAATAAATACGGAATCAAGTACTCGTACATGCTACCACATGGATGAAACCTTGAAAACATTATGCTACTTGAAAGAAGACAGTTACAAGGAGTATGGATTATATAATTCTGTTTGTAGGAAATGTTCAGAATAGGTCAATATAGAGAGACAGAAGGTTGATGAGGGCTTGCCTAGGCTGAACTGAAGAAGATGTGAAGGGTGGGGGATTAGAAAGTGATGTTAACCACATTAAATGTTAAAAAGTTATTTATGATGATAGATATACAACTCAGAATACACTAAAAGCCATATATATGTTGAATGAATGAACATATGGTATATACAAATTTTATTTCAATAAAGCTGTGAAAGAGGGGATGAAAGATGGAAACACAGGGATTTCCATATCCTAGAATGTAAACAGAAAGCAAAAATCTCATAGAGAGTAGGGAATTCAGACCCACAGAAAAACCATTATTCTCCTAAAAGAGTAGTTGTCAACCTATCCCAAATTCCATTTCTTTATCTTTCATTTAACTCACTATGAGTTAAATTGTGTCTCCCTGCAAAAAAGATAAAGTTGAAGTTCTAACCCTAGAAATAAAGTTCTAACTTCAAAATGTGACCTTATTTTAGAAATAGAGTCTGTGCAGATGTAATCAAATTAATCCAATGACTAGTGTTCTTATAATAAAAATGGAAATCTGGACATAGACATGCAGAAACAGAAGAACGCATTGTGAAGACACACAGAGAGACTGATAGGGAAGTTATGTGACAACAGAGGCAGAGATTAGAATGATCCATCTACAAGCCAAGAAATAGCAAGGACTTCCAGCAACCATCAGAGCTAGGACAAAGGTATGGAATGGTTTCTTCTTTGGAGCTTCTAGACAAAACTGAACTGATTCTGAAGAGATCTTGATTACAGACTTCTAGTCTCCAAAATTGTAAGAAAATAAATTTCAGTTGTTGTAAGTCACCTAGTTTGTGGTACTGTGTTATGGTAATCCTAGAAAACTAATACACTCATAAAATTACCACATTTGGGCTTTCTGTACTAGTTTTTCAATGGACACTGGTCATTAATTGCCAAATATAATGACTCTTTCAGAATTCATCTTGTTTGAATATGTGATACTATCGAGAATTTCTGCCTTGAATCCCTTTTTTTCTTTGTTCCATGTATCTTTCCTGGTTCTCCTACTCTCCCTTTTCAGGTAGCTCTTTCTCAGTCTCTTTTGTTTACCAGAATTCCACCTGTGATGTTTCTCAATGTTTTGTCCTTGTTCTTCAATACTTTCTACATGCTATAACTGAGCAAATTTTCCATTCCTATGACTTCAATTGCTGCCAATATGTTGATAAATCCAAACTCTAAGCTTATAGCTTTCTACCCAATCCAACTAGCTTCAGACTCTCATGAAATTGTTTACCAAACATTTCCATTGAAATATCTCCTAGCACTCAAATTCTACCTTATAATCAGACCCATTTTTAAATAGTCCAACATGTCCATAAGTAAATTTATCTCTTCCCTCCACCACCAGTAACAAAAATATTCCCCATTCCTGATACCCAAGGTTGAGTTGATTGTGTTCTCTTATATGCACCAGCTATGGAGCAAGATAAAAAAGAACACATAAATAAAGATGATAACCAATAATCTTGGAGGGAACAGACAAAATGCCTTCTGCTATGGTGTGTAACAAAAGAGGACAGATTCCCTGCTACAAGCTCTCTCCCCAATAGCCTAGAGCCAAACTAGTGCCATAGTCTGGGGGACGGTAGGAAAAAAGCCTATGTGGGAGATGGAGTCTTCTAATGAAATTTCAGGCAATCTTCTAGCTGCCCTTTTCTTTAATGCAATTTAAATTATTTCTTTCTTCAAAAAAAAAAATTAAAATTTCTTCAGATAACATGCTCTTGGGCCCCTCCCTGTACAACCTATAAAGAATATCAGAGGTTGTTCCCATCTCTCTATATTGCAAATAAGGAAGTTCCTACCTCATTGTCAGAGCCCAAGGCATTGATTTGCTCTAATTTGTAGGTCCAATATCTGGCTTCCTCCTCTGGTATATCTACCATAAAAAAAAAAAGAAAAAAACATCAGCAAGTAATGTTCAAACATCAGCACATAAAATTTCATTCAGTCAAATGACTTAAGTCAGAAGGTTGGTGGTAATAAACAAATTTTACTGGTGGCTTGGTTCTTGCCATGAACATTATTTAAATCATCACAAAAACAAACATAATGCACTATTATTCCCATTGTTCTACGTTTCAAATGAGGAAGCTGACGTTCAGAGAGGTTAAATAATCTGGTCAAAGTTACTCAGTTCTTAAAGAGATTAAGCCATGTCAAACCACAGTCAGTATGATTCTGAAAATATACTACCTTCCTCTCAGCAAAACCAAAACAGTCCAAAGGATTAGTTTAAGAGAAAAGTTAGACCTAAGACATTAAAATACTCAAAGTTCATAGTTTTTCCCCCCAAATTAAAAATAAATTAATTATCATGTGACTCAGCTATCTCACTTTCAATTCACAAAAGAATTGAAGCAGGATCTCAAAGATATTTGCACACCCAAGTTCATAGCAGCATTATTCACGATAGCTAAGAGCTGAAGAAACCCAAGTGTCCATCAACAGATGAAAGGATAAACAAGGCTGGCACCCATAGCACAGTGGTTACGGTGCCAGCCACATACACCTAGGCTGGCCAGGTTTGAACCCAGCCTGTTAAGCAACAATGACAACTGCAATAGAAAAATAGCCAGGAGTTATAGTCCCAGTTACTTGGGAGGCTGAGGCAAGAGAATTGCTTAAGCCTAAAGAGTTTGAGGTTGGTGTGAGCTGTGATGCCACAGCATTCTACTGAGGGTGACATAGTGAGACTCTGTCTCAAAAAATAAACAAATAAATAAAAAAATAAGCAAAAGGAGATATACATAGAATGGTAAATTATTCAGCCTTAAAAAGGAAGAAAATCCTGTCATGTGCTATAATATGAATGAACTTCAAGAACATTATGCTAAATGATGTGCACTTAAAAATGGTTAAAATGAATATAGTATTTAAAAACAAATTTTTTTTTCAGTTTTTTTGTTTGTTTTGTTTTTTGGCCATGGCTGGGTTTGAATCCACCACCTCCAGCATATCGGGCTGGCGCCCTACTCCTTTGAGCCACAGGCGCCACCCCATAAAAACAAATTTTTTAACTAAAGGCTCGGCGCCTGTGGCTCAAGTAGCTAAGGCGCCAGCCACATACACCTAAGGTGGTGGGATATGAATCCAGCCCAGGCCCACCAAACAACAATGACGGCTGCAACGAAAAAAAATAGCCGGGTGTTGTGGCGGGCACCTGTGATCCCAGCTACTTGGGAGGCTGAGGCAGGAGACTTGCTTTAGCCCAGGAGTTGGAGGTTGCAGTGAGCTGTGATGCCACAGCACTCTACCAGCGGGACAGCTTGAGGCTCTGTCTCAAAAAAAAAAAATTTTTTTTTAACTAAAAAAACCTCATAGATTTTATGCCTGGAAAAATATTAGATACTCAAATATTTATTCAGTTAGTCCAAAAATGAAAACATTAGACTTTAAAAAATAACAGTATAACCTCATTTCTAAATATTTAAAACTGACTATAACAACTTCTCCCTAAAACTCACCTTTTAAAACATTAATTATACCATATATATCCAGCACAAAAGGAACATAAGGCAATCTATGAACCAGACCAACTTTGGAGACATTTAAACAGATATACTTTGTAATAGTCCACATAAAAGAAGCAAATATCACCCTTTCTCCTTTGTTCCTCCTGTCTAAAACTTCAACTCCTTCCCTTGAAACAGCTCTTCAGCAACTGGTGGTAATACTTCGAACATATTTTTTAAAAAGCTTCAAACAGTCTATAACCTAATTTGTATAGCACTTCCTCATCCATAAAATGGTGTACTATGCACCTGTTCCAAAGAAGGGATGGGGGAGAGGGGAGGAAGAAGAGTTGCTGTTGTGGGTCTATTCAGGGGTCCTCAAACTCTTTTTTTTTTTTTGAGGCAGAGCCTCAAGCTGTCCTCCTGGGTAGAGTGCCATGGCATCACAGCTCACAGCAACCTCCAACTCCTGGGCTAAAGCAAGTCTCCTGCCTTAGCCTCCCAAGTAGCTGGGACCACAGGCGCCCACCACAACACCCGGCTATTTTTTTGGTTGCAGCCGTCATTGTTGTTGGCTGGCCGGGGCTGGATTCAAACCCGCCACCTTGGATATATGTGGCGAGCACGTTAGCTACTTGAGCCACAGGCGCTGAGCCCCTCAAACTTTTTAAACAGAGAGCCAGTTCACTGTTCCTCAGACCATTGGAGGTCCGGATTGCGGGCCCTGGGACAAGTCAGCTGCCCACAGGACAGGCAGCAGCGGCAAAAACACCCGGCAGGCCAATAAATGTCCTCAGCGGGCGGCATGTGGCCTACGGGCCGTAGTTTGAGGATGCCTGGATATGCTCTGCTATGGGATGATTTTATCAAAATACATTAGGTGGATAACAACAAGAGGCACGGAATGTGTTTAGAACATGCTACTATATGTATTTTCAAAAGAGGATGGCAGTGTGTATATATGCTTATAGTCAGGCTGACTCTGGACAGATACACAAGACAGTATTAACAGTAGTAGATTTATGGAAGGGAACTGGTTTGTGAGGGAGATGTAATTTTCACTGGGTATTATTAACCATTGTACATTTACTACTGCCTTGCCCCACAAAATAGTTAATAAAAAAAAATAAAGAGCAACAATGCAGTGCTATTTATAACAGTACAAAGTTTGAACCACAATACAACTAATGTATTATGGTTAAAATTAAAAGCCCAGGCTTTAGAGCCAGATCATCCAAATTTAAATCCTGGCTTTACCATTTACTAGATATGTGACCTTGAACAAAATACTTCGGTGCCTAAGTTTCCTTATCTCTAAAGTGCAAATAAAAGTTGCTGGGTCTACTTCAAAAGTAAATCTAAAATGAGGATTAAATGATGATAACGTGTACTCATGAGACACTTAGTGACATGCCCGGGGGCACATAGTAATTCACCAAAAATATTATTTTTATTGCCATTATACATTCATATAGTAAATAAAATCAACCACTGGGAGGCGCCTATGGCTCAGTGAGTAGGGCGCCGGCCCCATATACTGAGGGTGGCGGGTTCAAACCCAGCCCCGGCCAAACTGCAACAAAAAATAGCCGGGCATTGTGGTGGGTGCCTATAGTCCCAACTACTTGGGAGGCTGAGGCAGAAGAATCGTCTAAGCCCAGGAGCTGGAGGTTGCTGGAGCGACTCCACTGCACTCTACCGAGGGCGAAAAAGTGAGACTCTGTCTCTACCCAAAAAAAAAAAAAAAAAAAAAATCAACCACTGAAAATATTATAGAATATTTATTTTCTATAACATTTATGTTATAGCCATGTAATTAGAGAATAAAATTGATTAAAAAGTAATACTACAAAAAAGCCCCCCAAAACCTACCATGTAAAGTCTCTGGAAATGGTCCTGAGGACATAAAGCAAATGAAAAAACATTTATTTAAGAAATTCAGGCTGTGCACAGTGGCTCACACCCGTAATCCTAACACTCAAGGAGGCCCAGGTAGGAGGATTGCTTGAGCTCAGGAATTT
The DNA here is from genome assembly GCA_963574575.1 of Galagoides demidoff. Taxonomy (NCBI): domain Eukaryota; kingdom Metazoa; phylum Chordata; class Mammalia; order Primates; family Galagidae; genus Galagoides; species Galagoides demidoff. Next base: position 20,633 of record CAUYQV010160845.1, read on the forward strand.
GAGACCAGCCTGAGCTAGATCAAGACCCTATTTCTTCTAAAAATAGAAATATCAGCATGGCACTGTGGTGAGTACCTGTAGTCCTAGCTACTTGAGACAATGAGGCAGGAGTCTGAGGTTGCTATGAGCTAGGCTAACGCCACAGCACTCTACTACCCTGGGCAACCAAGCGAAACTCTGTCTCAAAAAAAAAAACGGCAGGCACAGTGGCTCACGCCTGTAGTCCCAGCACTGTGGGAGGCTGAGGAGGGACAATTCCTTGAGTTCAGGTATACAAGACTTGCCTGAGCAACAGTAAGATCCGACTCCTAAAAAAATGAAAAACCCAGCTGGGCACCAAAACGAGTGCCTGTAATCCCAGCAGCTTCCAGAGGCTGATGCAGCAGGATGCCCACCACCCGAGTCTGAGGTTGCAGTGAGCTATGACGCCATTGCACTATGCCCTATAGGGTGGGACTTTGTCTGGAAAGAAAGAAGGAAAGAAGGAAGAGAGGGAGGGAGAGAAGGAAGGAGGAAGGAAGGGAGGGAGATAGGGAGGGAGAAGGAAAGGGAAGCTGTTACCCATTAGGTGACAGCTTAGGGAACCCCCTCCCTTCCTTCCTCCCTCTCCTCTAATTGAATTTAATTGCCTTTTTCTCTTGTGTGGACCTAGTAGTTATTCATCTACTAGTTTCAAATTAGTATTGAGTACATGGGGTGTTTGGTTTTCCATTCTTGAGATATTTTATGAAGGAGAATGTTCCTTAACTCCATCCAGGTAAATACAAAAAATGTAAAGTCTCCATCTTTTTTAATGATGAATAGTATTCCCTGGCACATATATACATACATATATATATATCATGTTTTATTAATTCATCCATGGGTTAATGGATACTTGGGTTGTTTCTACATCTTTGCAACTGTGAATTGAAATGTCCTTGTGATAAAATGATTTTTTTCTTATGGGTAGATACCTAGTAATGGGATTGTGGGATCAAATGAAAGGTCTACTTTTAGCTCTTTAAGGATTCTCCATACTTCTTTCCAAAGAGGCTGTAGTAGTATGCAGTCTCACCAACAGTGTAAAAGTGTTCCATTCTCTCCATACCCACCCCAGCATCTGCAGCTTTGGGACTTTATGATGTGGGCTATTCTCACTAGGGTTAGGTTATATATCAAGGTTGTTTAGATTCACATTTCTCTGATGAGTAGGGATGATGAGGATTTTTTTCATGTATTTGTTGGCCATCTGAATGTCAAAGACATTTGAATGTCTTCTTGGGAGAAGGTTCTATTCATGTCTCTTACTCAGTGATTAATTGGGTTGTTTGCTCTTGTTGATTTACTGAATTTACTTTTTAATTTACTATTCCATTTATCACTGCTACTTAATATTTGTTATTTAAATTAAATTATATTGTGAAAAAATAAATCAGTTCAAAAAAATAAATTAACAATCATAAGATATATTCACTTCAAGACAATAAATGTTTAAATATTTTGAAAATAAATCTAGCAGTTATTTCATAAGTCATCATAATAGTCACAGAAAATGGATTTGAAGAAAATGGTTTTTAGTGTAGATTCTTTAATGAGCACCATTTCTAGTCTACTTATTCTACTTTGTACATGCCCTGGGTGGGATGTAATAGGGAAGAGAATGGATGAAGACAGAATGTCCTCAGAGGAAATGGCTGAAGAGAAAAAATACACACTAATGAGACAACAAGCAACAAAATGGTAAAAAGCATTAGATGGCTTTTAAAATCTAATCAAACAAACTCACCAAAAGGCAACTCAAATCTTGTATCAAGCAAAATTTTATGAGGAGTTGGGTTTTTAGTTCCACAGATCTCATCATCTTTCATTAACGTCTCTGACTCCAATGTGGACCACTCCCCAGGCCCCTCCTAGGAAACAAAGATCTAAAATTAAACTTTAATCTTTCTTGGCTCCCCTCTTAGTTCAAGAGTCAAGTGTTTTTCTCAGAAGTTCTTATCTGAGCACTTCTGAGGGCTACCCACATGCTGACAAGTCAAACACACCACTGTCACCACCTGCCTCTGTTACATGAAGCTTATGTTCTCCGTCTTCAGTGAGGAGAACAGCTTTCACTGTGTTCAGGTCTCCTCATGTTCAATGAGGACAGAATTTCTGGAGTACCAAACTCTGAAACTAAGCACCTCTGTAGATCAATATTTAATCTACACAATTCTTTTTTTTTTTTTTTTTTGCAGTTTTTGGCCAGGCCAGGTTTGAACCTGCCACCTCCGGTATATGGGACCAACGCCCTACTCCTTGAGCCATAGGTGCCACCCACTCTACACAATTCTTAATGACTTTGTCACTTAATGATATATGGTACCATTTCTAATCAGTGAAGAACCACTAAACATTGCTGATTAAACAGAACTGAACTGGGATACAATGAAAATGAGCTGCCTGATGGAACAGAGACTTAGCCAGAACTAAAAGAAATATAGGAAATAGAAACACAATCTTCAACTTCCCCACTCCCAGAGAAAATGCATAGTCCGTATTAAAGCCAAATAGTAATATATTAACAATAGATTTTGTCCAGGCCCAAAGTGAGTATTTATGGGGAAATGATGCTGAGTTATAATCTAGCCTGATAAAATGGGGTAGTAGTTGAATCCTGAAAATAACATATTGAGACATTCTGAATACCAATTACTAAGGCTAGCAGGTCCTTAGATTCTGTTAGGGTTACATGTGGAATAAGAGGACTGAAACAAGTTCCCTGGAGACTAGTGACTCAAATAAACAAAGCAGACAACAGAATCCAGCCAGTTGGCCAAGTAAGTTTAATGGAACTCCTCCTAAGGCATTATTTTAGAGGAGAATGCAGAAACCACAGGTACCCTAGGTAAGCACACACATACATTCTACTCAAGGAGGCTATTTACCTGGTTAAGACTGAATAGGTGCTCTGACACCTGAGTTCAGTCATAGAACATAGAGAAGACCAGCAGATCTTAAAAACCCAGGAACCTCTGGGTAAAGTTGGGAATAGGTAGGTGGCATGCCTTCTGATTAGAAAAGGGGTAGGGTGGCATGCCCTCTGATTAGAAAAGGGGTAGAATAACCTTAGCTTCCTGGATGAATATTAGCTAAAGTGGACCTAGCACAGAGAGGCAAAGAACCACACCTCCAAATAGGCAATGCATTGACTGACCTCATCCGATTGACGAATAGCCTTCAGTGCAATCCACACAGTCCCCACCATGGTGTCCCAGATCAGTCCTTTGTTCCATACCTCCACACTCAGACCCAGGTCCAGGCGACTAATCTCACTAAAAGAAAGAAGAAAGCCCTGTGAGGAAAGTTAGATTATATGAAAGAAACAGCTATATCTCCTGTTTTGTTAAACCTTAAATACTTTCTTACCAGGACCATTCAGGGAAAATCAAAACATCCCAGAATACTGTAACCATTCTTTATGTTCTTAGAAACCATAGAAAAATGCCTTTGCTATAGTTATACAAGATACATTCCAGAGACATGGTGTTCCACATAGTACCTATAGTTAATAATGTTTTAAACACTTAAAAATTTGCTAAGAGGGTAGATTTCATGTTAAGTGCTCTTATGGTGCACACACAAAAACAAGATCCAAGAAAATTTGGAGGTGATTGACTATGGTTATTATAATATAAGTGTATACATATATCTAAATTGGGTACATTATTATGTGCAGGTTTTTGTATACCAATTATATACTTACATTTGCTCAGCAGGGCCAACTGAGAGAATTCTGAGAGGTTTGGTTCTATTTATGCCTCATGGCCAGAGCCCTGGAGAGACTTCTTTTCTCTATCAATTAATTCAATCAAGAGTATACAAACACACGTGTGTATAAGATTTTGAGCTAAGCAAATTCACACCAATAAGATGCCTATTTTGCCCTTAAGAAATGAACAACCTAGTCCTGAAAATAAGATATAAAAATATTGAAGACAAATAATATAAGAAATACAAAAATGGATACTAGATACTATCACATAATATATCAGGGAGAAGGGAATAGGAGAGTTACCAGTGAAAAGGAACAGAGGAGCAGAAAAATAGAGAAAGTAACAAAACCCCTGTCTAAAATAAGAGGGAGCAAAACTACACAGCATCTCAATGGGAGAGACAGGGACACATATCACACAGTTGAAAGGGGAACTACTGTGTGAAACAGGAAAATAAACACACCAAGAATAATGTTAACTATGCTGATGAGAGAGTGCAGACGATCATGTGCTTCACATTCTGGGAGCAGTTGTAACTAGGAGCCAGAAGAGAGGAGGATTGCTAGGTTTGTATACCATAGCCAGGACAATAGCTATGTTATAGAATAACATAGTGGTATGGGAAGAGACTTGTATAAACTATTCATAGTTGACTCTGAACACTAGTAGACAAAGAAGAGAACAGGTGGTCTCATTCTCATGCTCTGTAACAGAGACAGAATAAATGAGGCTAATATAAAATTGTAATAGGTGATGCGTAAGAAATGTGACACCGTTGGCCTCTTTCTTTTGAAGCCCCAGCTCTCCCTTTGCTTCTATGACACCATTATCTCCTGACTCTTCCATGTCTATGTGCACTCCCAGTTATAATTATTCCCTTCATTAAATGCTGGTGTTCTCTGGGTTCTACCCTCTCCCTTTTATTATATTCACCTTCTAAGCGTTCTCATCTACTTCTATAGCTTTAACAGAAATATTTCTCTAATCAGAATTCCTTTTTCTTTTTTTGAGACAGGGCCTCATTCTGTCACCTCTCAGTAGAGTGCCATGGCATCATCATAGCTCACAACAACCTCAAACTCTTGCCTCAGCCCCCCAAGTAGCTGGGACTATAAGCATGCACCATCACACCCATCTACTTTTTCTTATTTTTAGTAGAGATGGGGTCTCGTTGTTGCTCAAGCTGGTCTTAAACTCCTAAGCTCAAGCAATCTACCCACCTCAGCCTCCAAGAGTACTAGGATTACAGGTACAAGCCACTGCACCCAGCCCCACAATTCTTCAGTGAGTACCACGTTCAGGTTTCTTTTTTTTGAGACAGAGCCTCAAGCTGTCCTCCTGGGTAGAGTGCCATGGCATCATAGCTCACAGCAACCTCCAACTCCTGGGCTTAAGCGAGTCTCCTGCCTCAGCTTCCCAAGTAGCTGGGACCACAGACACCCACCACAACGCCTGGCTATTTTTTGGTTGCAGCCATCATTGTTGTTTGGCAGGCCCAGGCTAGATTCGAACCCGCCACCCTTAGGTATATGTGGCTGGCGCCTTAGCCACTTGAGCCACAGGTACCAAGCCCATGTTCAGGTTTCTAACAACTTTCTGTACCTCTCTTCTTAACTGTCCTTATAAGAATCTCAGCTATAAGCTTGTCCATAACTGATCTTTTATCAACCCCTATCCTAACAAGTGCCATACCACTCACTCAATCATTCATGCAAATCTTTTGCTTCTACTTCCTTTAATATCTTCTATTCTTTTCTATCTCTTTCTTCTGCTATTGTCTTAGCCCAAGCCTTCATAATCTTAGCCTGTAACTATAAAGCTTTCTAAATGGTACTAGAAGAAGAAATATATCAAAGGGTCAGATAATTGGAAAGTTTCCCCATAAAAGTAATACACATCATCATCCCTATGTCTCCATGAGCAACATTACAAAGCCCACAAAGCAATTTCAGTTCAGTTTCAAATTTCAAAGCAATTTCGGTACATTTTCTCATCAGAGCCCTTCAAATCTACCTCCTATTCCCCAAAATATAAGCATAACCTTGTAAGAAAGATAGATCTTTACCAATAAAGAAGTCAGCATTCAGAGAAGCTAACTGATCTGCCCAGTCCTTCAATATGATATTTTATACTTTTCTCCCATTTTCTAGAGCGGGAACAAAAAAAAATTCCTAAAAGTGGAGGGGAATGGGGGATATCAATTTAAAAATCATAATATACTAAATTTTGTGCTATATATAAGAAACTCTGGCCAGGTATAGTGGTCAGTGGTAGACACCTTATAATTCTAGCACTTTGGGAGGCTGAGGGAAGAAAATTGCTTGAACCCAGGAGATTAGCCTATACAAAACATTAAGACCCTGTCTATAAAAAAAAAAAAAATTCTAGGCTCAGCATCTGTGGCTCAAGTGGCTAAGGTGCCAGCCACATACACCTACCGTGGTGGGTTCAAATCCAACAATGACGGCTGCAACTAAAAAATAGCCAGACATTGTGGCAAGCACCTTTGGTCCCAGCTACTTGGGAAGCTGAGGCAGGAGACTCACTTGAGCCCAGGAGTTGGAGGTTGCTGTGAGCTGTGATGCCACAGCACTCTACCCAGGGGGACAGCTTGAGGCTCTATCAAAAAAAAAAAAAAAAAAAATTCTACCAGTGTTCTAATTTTACTCTTGAGATAGAATCTCAC
>CAUYQV010160846.1:0-14390 GCA_963574575.1 Galagoides demidoff
GAGCGAGTCTCCTGCCTCCGCCTCCCAAGTAGCTGGGACCACAGGCGCCCACCACAACGCCCAGCCATTTTTTGGTTGCAGCCATCATTGTTGTTTGGCGGGCCCGGGCTGGGGATTCGAACCTGCCACCTTAGGTGTACGTGGCTGGCACCTTAGCCGATTGAGCCACAGGCACCGAGCCTAAGAGTTCACTTTCTTAATGGTGGCTGCTGGCTAACCTAGCTGATCATGACAAATACAAAGACCCCTTTAGTAACAAATGAAGAGGAAGTCTTTTTGATGCCCCAGGAAGGCAAAGGTTTCTAGCCAATGGCTTATTCCGTTGTCTTTTCAAATTTTAGGCTAATACTGAACAGGAAGCCTCACCTGGGACTTCAGGAGAGAATCTTGCAGAATGTCGAGATACAAAAAGTTTGAGTTCTTGGTCCAAGTTGCATTCAATCAGGTTGGTGTCCCATGATCGGATTCCTAAGAAGGGGAAGACAGTTGACAAACTTCCAGTTAGTCATTTCAGGGTGGTTTGGAAAACATCACCATAACATTTCTCAGGCTTTCAGGGAGGATGTGGAAACTCCTTTTCTGAAGAGTTTGGTGGCCAACAATGGATGCCCACAGAATGGGAGGGCCAGGGAGGTCTCTCATGAGGCCACCAGGGCAGGGATAACTACAAGTGTGGACTGAACTTCTGCCCCTTACAAAACATAAATGCAGCTCTTCTGGAAAAGTAAAAGAAAACAGTTATTAGGAAAATGACAGACTCTACTCCAGGGAGGGAACAGCAAGGCCAGGAAGATGGTTAGTTCTTTAGTGGCTAAGAGGCCGCCAGACTATCCCCAGCTTTCTCATGATCCCCTAGTAGGGGGCAAGAAAATGTAAAATGAAGGTGGGGAAGGCATCCTTGGGGGCTGCCATTCAAGCCCAGGCCTTTGTTTGCAAGATGATGCTTTGGTAGTGTGCCCTAGTGCCTTCATTCCTTTACCCATCCCATTTTTGACCTTAGTTTTTAACCCCTAGGTATCAACCTAAAATGTGTCTGATCACTGATGAGCAGGCTAGATCTTGATCTTCAAGACTTGGCCTTTCTAGCCTTCCAGGCATTTCTTTCACCTGAGTAGCTTGGAAGGCAGCTCTTTCATTCACACTTGTTAGTTGTTAAACTGAATTTTCTTATTCAGAGGCAAAGAAATGTGGCAACTTTCTATACTTTTTATAAAACTTCTATGGAGTTGAGGACCCTGAACCAGCTATTTTCATGAAGTTCAGACTTCCTTTCACTAGACTGAAAGGGATATCCGCAGTGAGAGGAAGGCAAGGGCAAGAAGAGGAGTGAGGGCCGCTTCCTGCACTCATGTCCTACCTCCCTCGTCTCTTCCTTCCCCTGCCTGCTGCCCTGTCTTTCTTGCCCTCTGTAAGGGCAGAGCCCAGAGGGAAACTCAGACAGCAGCAGAGACAAGAGGCCTGAGGTGTAGGCCAGGGAATGCTGGGGAACTCTAGAACTCTGAAGTGTGTGGTCATGTGTGTGTGCACGTTTTCCAAATAGATTATTTATCATAGGGCAAGTATACGGGACCCATGGTTATACCCTTCCATGGAGCATCCTCGGCAGCCAGGAACAACTCTAGAACCATAAACATTTATGGTATGCTTTCTAAGGGCAGAGGCGTGACCCTCCAGTTAGTTCAACAAGCAGGTGAACTAACTAAATAAATACCCAGTCATTTAATCATCTTGCTGGTGATTGGTCATACAAAGAGACTTGGGAGAATAAATGGCAGTGTGTTAAACATATCCCTAGATAGCTAATGCATATCTGTACCTATCCCCACCTATGTTTCCTTCACTATTCCTAACCTACAAAGGTAGACTGTGTGCCTATGTGTGTGTGTGTATTTTTGCAGGATAGAACTTTACATATATATGGGTATATATATATGTAAATATAATTGTATAGGTATGTATATGATTACAGAAAAAGATGCGAGAAACTCAGTTCACTGCACACCTAAAATATTTACAAGTAGTGGTCTGTCTACTACTAAATAGAGGCAGAAATTTGTCCTAAGATCAATGGGAATAATTCAGGTGTGGAAGAGTTAACATTCCTAGAGAGAGGTTAAATTATAAGGGAGAATTTACAGGTCCCCCAGGAAACATTAATAGCCTCAGTTTGCATTTGTGCTAATGGAGTATTTAAATTTTAACCAGACCGGCAGGTTGAGATTTTGCGAGATGTTTTTAGTGCAGAAATGATAAATGGGTTCTTTTTGTTTCGCAGAGAGCTTGACAGGTTGAGAGGTCTGAATTCATTAGAATATTTTACTTCAACATATACACTCTATACTAGTCTCGTGCAAGAAAATCATTGAGTTCCTGTCTGAGCTGCCTAATTGGTATTGGGGACTGAATTCACCTTGTTCCAGTCTGAGCTCCACTTTGTCTTCTAGCCTGTCAAGCTGGGTCGATAAGTTAATAATGAGACATATGCATTTAAATTAAATTCATACAATTTCTCTGTCTTTGTTCTAAGTCATGACTACATGGCTACATTATTTCAATGACTTCATCTGGGGTTAGCCTGCACTTGCTCTCGTATTGTTATTTGCCATTTTTCCCTTGGCTTCAATTAACCTGTCAAGACACAAGCAATTAAATGTTTGCTTTCTATTTACCCATTTATTTTATTTTTATGTATTTTACACATTTATAATTTAGCAAGCGAAAAAGTAGTAAACCATAAAAAACCCACTTAGAAATGTTTAAATTACACTGGTGAATAGATGATAAAAATATTATTTCTCAGTTTTATACTCCCAATGAAACCAAAAATTTAGAGTTCTTTTTTTTAAGAGAGCAATTTCTACTCAAATTATTTCTTAACAATGCACAATCACTACTAACACTTATAAAATAAAGATTACAATGGATTTACTACCTATTCTAGTTGGAAAAGAAAATTTTGGAACCAAGCCACTTTCTACCCTAATTTTAGAAACACAATACTTTGTAATTACCTTGTACTTTCTGCTGGATAATATTAGTAAATGGAAAGAGTATTTCTCAATGGAGGTTCATATTGTACTTAGCCAGGTTACGTATTTCCCCTTTGTGCCTCACAGGGGGCCAACAGTGGGCCCTCTAATGCATTCATTGGCCAGACAAATACTATTTGGGCTCTTCCCCACCATCTCCCCTCTCTGAATCCAAAGGATATTCTGAACCGGCTTTCAGAAGCAGGTCATCTTCGTCTCTGATAGGAACAGAGAAGCCAGGATAAGTTCCTGCCCATTGTTCTGATTATTCCATCTCCTCCACCGCAGACACCCCAAGTCAAGCTCTTCCCTGAGGCTTTGCTGCTCCAGCACTCCAAAAAGACTGAGCCCCTTAAGGGTTCACCCAGGTGGGGGCCAAATAACTCCAGGCAGTTGGGGGCAATGAACCTCCAGTTTTAAATGTTTGGACCCAAAATGCATCTTTAATCCCTAAGGACAATCTGGGCCTGCTCTGTGGCTAATGCCCACTCCTAAACGTGAGTGCTATCACTCATCTATCCTCAGTGACCAGGGGGTAACAAAGGATCTCTCCTTTTCAGTTCTCTGACCCCAGGTGGTAGCAGTGCACATAGAGAATACCAATATGCACACTTACAGATGAAAAAAAGAGAAGAGAAATGGTGGGGGGGATGGGGCAGGGGCATCACAGAATAAGTCAGGGTGAAAAATGAGGATGAGCCAGGTCACCTTGGTGTATACAGTTAGATTGTTCCAAGTTTATTGATCATTCAAGTAAACAATTTTAAAAAGCACCTCCAGGCCAAACCCAGTGGCTCTTATCTATAATCCCAGCACTTTTGCGAGGCCAAAGCAGGAGGATCACATGAGGTCAGGAGTTCAAGACCAGTCTGGGCAACACAGCCCAAACCCTATCTCTCCGAAATAAAATTTAAAAAATTATCCAGGCCCACTAGCATATTCTTGTAGTCCTAGTTACTGGGGAGGCTGGGGCAGGAGGATTGCTTAAGCCCAGGAGCTGGAAGTCACAGTGAGTGATAATCACTCCACTGCATTCCAGCCTATGGCAGACAGAGTAAGACCAGGTCGGCAGAAAAAAAATAAGCACCTCCCATTTAAAGGGTAAAACCTACATTCCTAAAAGAGACAGACTGAAGGAGGCAGAATGAAATGACCATGCACTGCATGTTGATGACACATGAGTTCGATGTGACAAAGTTATTTGACAAATCGATTTTCCTCTGGTGGCTGTGGTCACTCCCCAAAAGAAATGGGCTTTTGGGTATTTCTTATAAATACCAACATGATTAGCTTATAATCACAAGATTCTACTCATAAAACTATGCTAATAAGTGATCTGGAATCACATTTAAATCTTAAAGAAACCATGAAAAGAAAGGCTTTATTTCTCAGTAAAAAAAAGATGTGCTATTTTTTCCCTTAGCCCAATTCTTCAATTTGCTTTTTTCCTTGTTTTTTTAAAGCCCAGCAACTTGATGTTCATAACATATATGTTATTTGTAAGGCACACAGTATCTTACAGACCAAGTTCATAGTTTCAATGCATTGATAATAAATAATTTAGAGCTGAGATAATAACATCTTATAATAGAAGCAAACCAGAAGTGATTTATAATGATTTATTTATTGGTCTGAAAAATTAGAACATTTTAAAAAGTAAGCCTTGGAGAAGGTTAACAATGAATCATCAATGTAATGACCTTACGTTTGGGACTGTGTTGTGTTTCAGCATGGATCACAGAGCCCTCAGTAGATAATACCAATTCAGCAGTGCAAGCAGAAATCCATCTGCCTTTTGACTTTGAAAAGTATAAAGACAAATATAATAAATGTAAACACTCTCTAACATTTTATTTAATGCCCACCATATATAGTTTAGAGGATGGTTGTTGTTAGTTATATTTTTGTTTGTTTGATTTTCTTTTTTCTGTGAAAAGCAAAAACTAAACCCCAAATCTTTTCCTGGGTTCTTCATCTCAGACCGAGCACAGTGGAAAAAGTGACATCAGAATGTTACAATGTAATCAGCTAAACTTATATCTAAGAATCCAGGACAGTAGATGTTATACACATCTATCTTTTCGTGAACAAATCTTGCTGATTCCCAGGATTTAGGAAAGGAAAAGTTACTCTCTTAAACAGTAATCAAAAACATCAGACACTTAGTATTCCTTATATCTTTTTTAGTTCCTTACAAAAAGAAATTAAAATGAAACAACGAACTCCTTTCACACGGTTCTAGAATTCAGTTTGTGAGGCATGATGTATGTAGTCTACGTATTAAGAAGAAAATGAGACAACAGGCTGAGTCCATGTTGAAGGCTAATTAGGGAGGAGGTAAAGGAGGAGCCAAGGAATAGTAGCTGGTGGTAGTGACAGTGACCTGGAATAAAGTCCTACATAACTAACTAAATAAAGCCAGACCAGTCCAAGGAATTACTACTGTTTCAAACTCTGAAGAAGAAATGTCCAAACCCTGCATTTATGTTTTTTGAATATAGTTGAGCAAACAAGAGTGATCATCTCTCTTCCTTGGTTTCGAGAAGTGTTACTAAGCATCCATACTGGGATGTCTTGGGCGTGCTGATTTACCGCCTCACCACCATCGCCCTACAGATTTATAGATTATTTTCTCGGCTTCCCAGAGAGCCCTTGGTAAACAGATGGCAAGAATCCAAGTTGCTGGGGTCTCCAAACCCACAGAGCCTCAGTTAAGATGGGAGGAGGAATAGGAAGAAAGAATAACAGATGAGGGACTGCTTTCCCAGCCTGCAGCACACAATCAGGGCTGGGCCCCCCTGGAGCAGCTCCATCTTGCTTCACAGAACCCAGCCCACAAGCACCAGCAACAACAGCAGTGGCATCAGAGTGACCTCTGGAGGAGGCTCCGCTGGGGGACCTGATGGCTGAAGCAGCAGGGAAATAGGACCAGCTTGCCCTGTTGCTAAGTCATCATCTCAGACTGTGTGGCAAGCCCAGGGAGCAGTATTTTCACCTAGCACTGGAAAACCCTGCAGGCTGAGGATCCAGTAAACCATCTCCAGAGGAAAAGCCGCATCTGTTCCAGTGTGTAAGGAAATGGCTGTGCTCACACCGTTGATTCTTAATGGGATCAATACAGCCATTTCCAAGTTGCGTGCTTAACCCTGACTAAATCAGGGAATTAAAAATCAGAAAGGCATGGTGATGATTGCAGAGGGAACACAGAGGGCTTCTGGAATTCCAGCTATGTCTATTTCTTGATCAGGGTAACACAGGTATTTTGTGAAAATTCATCGAGCTGCTCAACTATGATTTGTGTCCTTTCCTCTCTATATGATCAATAGAATTGTAATTTTTTTTTAAAGTCCAAAAGATCAATCTGAATCTGATCACCAACTGCTAGTAGTGTAAAAAAGAGTAAAGACAGGAAGCACTTCACAGCAGTACTTGGATGCATCTATTTTCTCAGTAAACAGAAGCAGCTTGAATAAACCCCTGGAGGAATGAGGCACGGAAAGGATGATCAGCTGAGTAACAAAGCAGGAAGGTAATTATGGTCTGAAGGTGACGGCTGAACCATCTCCCTGCGTGGGGCGCTGCCCACAAGTGATGACTGTACAAAGGCAAGCTCTGAAAACTAAGGTACTGAAATCTCCCTCTGATCTGAGATGTCAGCCGGCTCTGCTGATCATGACAGGGTCAGAAAATCAGTGACGCTGCAGGACTGGCACTTCTATCACTAATGCGTGGTGTGACCTTGAGCCGGTCTCCTTACCCTTCCTGCCTCTCCCGGCCCCCATCTCTAAAATGGGGGTGATGATTCTCTCCTAGCACCACCTTGGGTGGTTCTGAGAATTTTCTTGATAGAAAAGCATCTCCTAATATATTCTTATTTCCTGGCAATGGTACTGACAAACGATTTTAAAAAAAAAATTCAGTCATTGATTCCTCAACAGCCACACCCAAAGTCAGGACTTGCAAATGTTTTTCAAGGAGAAAAATGTGCAAATAAACTAAATTCGAACAGGTCAGATCAAAGGCCTATAGTTTGAAAATGAAGTGTCATTGAGATGCTCAAAAAAGACACTTCACTACTGAAATCTCTTATTCTTGAATTTTTTCAAGTACAATACCATAACCGCTTTCTGCTCATATATATATTTTTTCCAGCTGAAAGGGGAAAAAAATCAGTGCTTTAAAGTTAAACAAAAGAACCAGGTCTGCAACTCCAGTCCCCACCCTCAGCCTTTTGTTCTGGGGACAAGTGGCTGTTTCCAAATGCATAGGCAGATGACAAACGTTTATTATTACTATTATTATTTTCATCTAAAACAAGGTTTTTCTTTCGTCTTTTATTGGGGAGGGGAGCGGGGAGTCGGGGCTCCGTGAACGCCCTTTGTCCGCCTCGGGCTGCCGTAGAGACCGCAGTGCGGACTGCACCACGCCCACCAGCCGGTGTCTCCGGGAGAACCGCTTCAGCACCACCCCGGGAGAATAGAGCGCGGGCCGGCGCTGCGGAGGGACTCGGCGACCTCTGGCAGGACGAGGGAGGGTCGGGCGCCGCGGGTAAAGGGACAGACAGAGACCAGAGCTGCCCACCCGGTGACTCCCAGCGCAACAAAGCCGGGCAGAAGGAAAGGTGGGGCGCACAGCCCACGCAGCCCGAGGCCCCGGCGCAGCCCGACGGGGGCGGCGCAGTATGTGTGTGTAAGGGGGGAGGGGCAGGTGCGGCGGGAGGCTGGGGACACTGCGACACCCAGGGTGGGGCTGGGGGGCGGGCCGGTTTATGCGCCCGAGGCTGCGCTCGCCGGACCCTCGCGGCCCCGCCCAGGGTTTCTAGCGAACCGCTATTCGGCCTCCGCAGAGCGCGCTCCTGGGGCGCGCACCAGGCATGGAGCTGGCCCTACCCGCCGACCCCCCACCCCCTTCAAGTTATCACTATCGAGGCAGAGACTTCTACAAGAAGAAGCCCCACCCCGCAACTTGGGGACCCATTGTCCTTTCTGAGAGCTGCAGCTAAGGCCCTAGGGGTGGTGGCGAGGCGGGCTCCGTCTGGGAGGCGCAGGCGGCGCTGCATCCCAGCATCCCGGGGGATGGGGGAGCGGGCGTGGCCCTAGGACTAGCCTAGTCATTCTGAGGAAAGAAAGGATCGGGAGGTGTTAAGCCAGAAAAGACATTTCTCCGGGACTGAGGTGACCGTAGTGAAAACGATTCCCACGCGAACTCTGGCACATGGTGTTTCAGCCCCAGGTGTGCGGGTGAGGGGAGAGTCCTAGCCTCTTGCTGGGGGGGGTGGGGCGGTGAAAGGAGTGGTGGCATCAGTCCTCCCCCACCCTTCTGCCTCCTGCTGTTGCGGCTTTATTGTGGCCTCTGCTTCTCCGACAACACCTGCAATTCACTTTGCGGGAGAAGCGGTGGCCAACTTGGCTGTGGCTGAGGACCCAGCTTGCTGACAGATCCCTCAAGGTTATTGGAGACTCTCTCTCTGAATCTTAAATCTAATAATGCAGATTATTCTCTGAAATTACCCCCAGAAAAGAGTCTGGACCAAGTGCGGGAGGTGGCGGGGAAAGGCATGGGTGCGGGGCGCGAGAGTGCAGAACTGTGGCTGTTGCGCCCTGGGTGGGGTCGTGTTTGTGAGTCGCCCGGCGCATATCCCTGGGGGCGCGAGGCCGCTTACCGAGCTCGATGTTGCCGATGGCGCGCCGCAGGTGCTCCTCGGTCACGATCTCGCCGACGACCACCAGCAAGTAGAACTTGCTGTCGAGAAAGCGGTGCGACAGGCTGGGAGAAGTGGACGCCGCCGGGTTGGTGATGCTGCCGGACGGCTCCGGCTCGGTGGCTTCCACCACCACGGTCGCCATCCTGCCGGCCCGGTAAGCCTCGGCGAAGTGTCTCGCTCCGGCTGCTCCTCTCCTCTGCGGCAGGAGAAAGGATTATCTCCGAAGGTGCTGTCTGCGCTCCGCCCTCTGCGTCCCCCTCCTCCTGGCGCCGCGCGCCGCCTCCCCCTCCGCCCTCTCCGTGCGCGGCGGAGGGTGCGCGGCGGAGAGGAGCTGGGAGTGAGAGAGGGCGGGGAGGCGGCGCAGCTTTTATATGGAGACTAGGCAGCGAGCCGGGTAGGAGGAGGAAGAGGAGGAGGAAAGGACCACCCGGCACATCCTCACGCGGTGACTGCCTCCGCGCTTCCAGCCGTTGGCCCAGGGCTGATGTCATCTGCAGCAAATCATCTCGCCTGCGGCCCGGAAGCTGGAGGGATGAGAGGTGCGGACAATGGTCTGAGCAGAGCCGCTAGCCAAAGGGGCTAGGGAACCCGCTGGGCTCTTGCTTCAACCATGAAGGGGGAAGATACTTCCAGTCTACACCGCTCCCCCTCACACACACCCTACTGCCCACTCCAAAGCCTCACCCTGCCTGAGCAGAAGAATGGGATGAGTTCCCATTTTCAGGGGTGGGGGGCCTCCCTTGTCCGAGGTGCACTAGTCCAGCCTTGGCCTTGTGTCCCATATGTGATGAAGCCAGATTCTCTGGAGCTGGGGTAGCCTCTGCGGGAGGACTCGGCACTGTGGGTACCCCGCCCGGGAAGAGGGAACCTGTCTTTAGGTTGACCTTGTGAATTTGGGAAGACATACATAACTAATATTTAGCAATAGCGATATCTACCACTTTCACTTAAAGAATTGTCAAAATGCAAAACTTAAGCTTAGTATTGTTCAGCCTCAGACTGCACTCTGCAAGGGCCAATGGTGAATAAGCACTGGCTTCGTGGTGCCCATGGGAAATGAGAGGAATACAGATGTCTTATATTAGATGCAGATTTCTCCTTAATAATATGCCGAACAGATAGTATCAAGCATAACAAAGAATAAAGAGAAGATGCCTCTCTACCCAGCAGGATTAGTGACTATACTGTACTTTTCCGTTCCTTGGGGAACACACAAGCAAAATTATTTCCTGTGAAAATGATGTCTTTTAAAATACATGTAGCATTGGGAACTTTTATTGCTGTTATGTTTAGAAAAACTCATAAAAATGCCTATTAGAAGCATCCCATTTACAATCATTTCTCACAAACATAGTAAATACAACATATGTCCCATAAAAGGGGAGGAGAGTATAGAAGAGAAAAAAATGCAAACACGGGACGGGGAGATCTGCATTTTAGGGACATGGAATGGATGGAAGTTCGAGAAGTCAATATACCTTTAATGCCAGAGTACATGCTAGTGAGGGGGAAATCACCTGGCTATTCTAAGATTGCCAAAAGAATTCAGTGTCTTAGCTGTAAACTGCCATGACTTACTGGCTATGTACTCTTTGCTCTTATCAGTTTCCTGAAACCTTGGCGGCGTGGGAGACATGGTGGCCAGCCAAAGTCTGTGGGTCCTTTCCGGTGTGTCCGTTCTGGTCAGTGTGGAATAAAGATACTGTCTGGCTCGCAGTGTTTGGGGTCAGTGACAGACTCACTGGAGAACTGCATTCGCCAGTGAACAGAGACGAGGTGTTTCCAGGTGAGATGGGAGCAGCTTAGTCCAGACACGTGTTCAATTGCTGTCAGAAAGGTGTAAGGCCAGCACCAAAGCACCTAATAGGGGGCAGATACTGTGAAGAACTCTTTTCCAAAGGTCAGCCATGGTATTCCAGCCTCACCAGGTAAAATTTTCCATTTCTTTGAACCTCTGTTACTTTTATGTATGTAATATGTTTTCTTTTACTCAATTTATGTCCTTTACTTAAATTTACTTTAAGTGAAAGTTGATATTGCTGTATCAATGGAAACACGAATATCATTTGTAAAGAGAAGTTATCCCTAAAAAAATACACAATGAAAATAAGATGCGATTTCATTCCTGCTACGTACTGTTATTATTATTTGCTCAAGACTCTGAGCCTGAGGCACCCATCTCTTGGTTAAAAACAGATTAGCGGGGGTGGTGCCTGTGGCTCAAAGGAGTAGGGTGCCAGCCCCATATGCCAGAGGTGGTGGGTTCAAACCTAGCCCCGGCAAAAAAAAACAAAACAAAACAGATGAGCCTAATGTTAGATCTTAAAGACATACTAGCACTTAACTCAGTTGTCCTCCATGTAATAAGAGAAGGTTGGATGAAAATTACAAAGGAAGAACTTTCTTACTTTGTGAGTCTGTGCAATTAAATACCATGACCTCTAAGTCACCACCCACACCTTGAAACACAGACTAGGGATGCAGACTGCTGCTCTGCAGCCTGTAATTCTGGACAAGTGACTTACTCCTTGCATCTTTAGTCTCCTCATTTAATGGGAAGAATGCCATCTTCACAATGGTTTGAGTAACTGTGTAAGAGGATGAAATGATACAGCACGTGTCAGCGCCTAACACCGTGCTTGGAACATAGTAAGCAATCAAGTTCTGGTTGACTGACCTGTTTTCTCCCAGTCCTTCCAACAGCAGACTAAAAGCAGCCTCACAAAATGTGTGAGTGACACCTCTACTCACACCTCTGAAACAAGAACAGAATATTAAAGTCACATTTCAAAATTAGAAAAGTAGTCCCTACTCCCATTCCAATAAAAAGGACACAGTTCTGAGGAAAAGAAAGAAGAAAACTAGCGTGTGAGAGTGCCAGCATCGCTGCCCAACTGACATCACCTGGGTGTCCCAAAGACACCTCAAACTTGACATGCTCTAAAATCAAATCACCCTTCCTATTTCAGTGAACAGTGCCGCCATCTATCTTATGATGCCAGCCAAAACTTCACAGGTATGTTGGCCCCTTCCCTGACTCTTAGCCTCATGCAGTCCAGTGTGGAGTCTGCCCCGTTTTGCCTCTATCTCTTCATTCCAACCCCTCCTTTCCATTATTGCCACTGTATTCCAAGCTGCCATCATCATGAGTGGTACTAGTATACAGGTTAGAAAATGGGTTCTGGAATAAGACAATTTTGATCCTGATACCATAATGCATTAGCTGTGTAACTTGAGCAAAGTATTTAACCACTCTGGGCCTTGGTTTCCTCATTTGTATAGTGGAGATGAGTGCCAGCCTCATGAACAGGCTAATTTAAATAGGTAAAGTGCTTAAGACAGTGCCTCATATATAATAAACACTCACTAGAAGTTAGTTTTTCACGTTATTTCAAATTTTATTATAGAAAATCTCAACATGAAGTTTGAAAGACTAGTTTAAGAAACCTCCATGTACCCATTATCCCCAATCAAATGATTTTTAAGGTTTGCTTGTTTAAATTGAGAACAAAACAAAACCTATGTATTTCAATGGATTGATCCGTCTTTTATCCTAACTTGGTCTATGTAATCCTCTTTCTTTTGTGTAATTTTCTGTTGATAGCGGGAACATTTGCTCTGTAGAGTTTCACAAAGTCTGACTTCTTCTGGTTGTATCCCCTATTGTGTTATTCAACATGTTTTTCTATCTCCTGAATTTTTGGTATATGGATAGTTCGTTCTAAAGGCGTGATCAGATGCAGGTATATTTTTTGCAAGTATATTTCCTAGTGATACCGTGTTCTTCCAGTCAGAGGCACAGCAAAACTTGCTGACTCTCATTCTGTGATTTTAGCAGCTATTAACGATCATTACCCAGATCCATATTTCATTAAGGATTGGAAAATGGTAATACTATAATTATGTTATTCTTCATTCATTTGACAGCCGGAAGACTTCTGCTAAAACAAAGTATCACCCTGTCTATTGGTTAGCCCCAGGTACAGTTTGTACAGGGAAAAAGATAAACACATGATTCTTTCTCTTTATTTACTAGTTTTCAAAATAATAAATTCATTCCACAGCATCCTCCGAAGGTGACTGATTCTTTATATCATTAAGAATATAATTTACAATTATAGTATTATTCAAATTGATTCTTTAATTTTTCCCTTTTTAGCCAGTGGTAAGCTAAGATATTCCCAGCTTGCCCCATAGCCTTAGAGCCTGGAATTAGCCAGGTTCTAAGGAACCCAAGTAGTAGATAATGGTATTTAGAGACCCCTAGATGCCAAGGGTTGCTACTGTCTTTGTCATTGTTTCTAATTTCAGTGAGAAGGAATATGAAATAAAATTTTTAAGATGAAATATATTATGAGTTCATAATGATACTGACAGTTCAGAATCAGCAGTACAGAAACTTTGGTTAACCTTTTATCTTCCAACTATATTTCCTTTGTCCTATACCTAGAATTGTCCTATACCTAGAATTGTCACCAAGGGTGACAATTAGAAGGGCAGATAACTTCTCATTTTCCTCTTGCCACAACATATGCAAATTACATTCACAGGCATTTCCAATGAAAATGCAGCACTTCTTCCAACAATATGACTGGGACTCTCATCCAATCCATGTTTTCCTCCCACATGGAGTATGATCTTTTTTGATCTGGTAATGTTACCCCACTTAAAACCCTTAAATGGTTTCCTGTTGCTTTCAGGATAAAGACCAAACTTCTTAGTATGGCCTGCAAAGTCTGGCAGAGTCTGTTTCTCTCTCCAGCTTCGTCCACCTGCCATGTGCTCTTACTTTCCAGGTTCAGCACAATGACCTTGTTTCAGGCCCCTCCTGATACAGCCTTTCCCTTGCTATTCCTCCTACCAGTAGCACTATCTTAGTCTGTTTTGTGTTGCAAAAAGGCTGGATAACTTATTTTAAAAAAAGAAGAAGAAAGAAAGAAAACCAATTTCTTACAGTTCTAGAGTCTGAGAAGTTCAAGGTGGAAGGGCCATCTGACAAAAGCCTTCTTGCTGCCTTGTCTCAGGGCAGGTGCTGGAAGTGGGAGAGTGGGCTAAGCTCACTTTTGTAACAAAGCCATACTCTGTTTTTTGTTTTCAGAGACAGAGTTTCACTTTGTCGCCCTTGGTAGAATGCCATGTGTCACAGCTCACAGCACCCTCAGCTCCTGGGCTTAGCCGATTCTCCTGCCTCAGCCTCCTGAGTAGCTGGGACTACAGGTGCCTGCCACAATGCCCGGCTATTTTTTTCGTTGCAGTTGTCATTGTTGTTAGCAGGCCCTGGGCTGGGCTCGAACCCGCTGGGCTCGAACCCACCAGCCTCACTGTATGTGACCAGCACCCTACTCACTGAGCTACAGATGCCAAGCCTGAATTTTTATTCTTCATCAGTCTTGCTAGGGGGTTATCAATGCTGTTAATTGGTTATGAATTGAGAGATTTCTATTGTATGTGTGCTGTCATTGGATCTGTTTTTATCTATACTGTCTTACTCCTGCTAATTTCTTTGGGTTTAGTTTACTTTTTTTTTTTTTTTGAGACGGAGCCTCAAGCTATCCCCCTGGGTAGAGTGCCATGGCATCACAGCTCACAGCAACCTCCAACTCCTGGGCTCAAGCGAGTCTCCTGCCTCCGCCTCCCAAGTAGCTGGGACCACAGGC